>WOGN01003091.1:0-15723 GCA_015342105.1 Leptinotarsa texana
AAAAAACTGTATTTTTTTACCACCCTGTATTGAAGTAACGGAGATTAGGCTGACGTGTGGGAAGTGTCCAAGTATCACCTAACTCCAAACCAAATTTCGATATCATAGTACTTCTTAACTAAAAGATATCGGCATTTTTAGAAGTCATGATTTTCGAAGAAAAAAATTGAAATTAATTTTTATTTCGAAAACGGTAACAGATAGGTATAGGGAAATATCAAGAAAAGTTGTCGGGCAATTGTTGGAGATTCCAAAAATAATATTATATACAGAGTGTTCCATTTGAAAAATCAAAGTTGCTACTGCTTTCTAATAGAAGCGGCAACACCGCATTGTCGAAAATATTTTAGTTGGCTAGAGAATGTCCGAATATGCCCTCCATTAAATTTTCAAGTGATCCGTTGTCTGGTTCACCAGAAACGTCTAACGTGCCATCCACCGTGAATCAGCCTGTATATACATGAATTAGGTTGGAAAGACCCACACCCTAAATCGGTACTACCAATCAGCCTTACATCCTGCCTGTTGAAAGGACTTGAGAGGATACTTGACAGACACATCATCCCCCTGAATAACCACCAGTATGCTTATCAAACCGGCAAATTAACATATTTAGCATTAAACAGCGTTGTTGAGAGAAAATGTGCCAATCCCTTGACAACCTTGACAACAAGGAGATTACGGTTGCTGTATTTCTTGATATTGAAGGATCATTTGACAATGCACTATCTAAATCTATACCCCTCCTAGCCTCGACAAAAGAAAAGATGATCTGCAAGCGTTTGCAGATGAGCTTGTCATCTTGGCAAGGTCCATGTCGGGAAGGGTAGCTTGTAATATCCTCCACAGCACGTTGGAGACCCATTTGGAACGGAGGTGAAATATCTTGGCATTGTCCTTGATAAAAAAACTCACCTAGAACACTCACTTGGAAAGCGTTTTACAGAAAGCCAGACTCTCTATGGACATGTCGAAAAATTTTTGGTAAAACTTGGGGTTTAGGTCCCAAACAAATCATTTGGATTTATGTGAAGATTGTCAGACCAGTGATCACTTATGGTGCAATTGCCTGATGGCCGAAGACTTTATAGAAAACGGCTCAAGCAAAGCTCTCTGGCTTACAGAGACAGGGTTGTCTGGCTATCAGTGGTGCCATCAGTACCACACCGTCAGCGGCCATGGAGATCCTTCTAGATCTACCTCTTTTATTTCTGGGGAGAGAGGCTAGATGGACTGCATACAGACTTGTGCACATTGCCAATTGCACAAATCAATTTGATGCAGAGTGCAACAGAGTGTTGGTTGACACTGGAAGTCACAAAATTTTGGAAATGACCTCAGACCTTATGCCTCCAACTGCCTACTATGAACTGCCTTATAAAGTACTATTCCCGAATAGAGAGGACTGGATCCTCCGGGAGCAGATAATGTTTGGTTCACAGATGGGACAAAAACACCTTCCGTTTTTGGTACAGGTGTTTTTAGTCACAGACCCATTACAGAGATATCTACCTGCCTAGGAACTTATGCTAGTATTTTATGAGTAAATTTACGCTATTGAATTGTGTGCGGAGAGATTGGGTAAATCCAGCCTCACACACAAGCTCTTGGCAAGCAATGTCTAAATTGGTAGCAAATTGTCAAAAACGACTCTCCTCGATAGGAAGACTTAACAGATTGTCTATGGTCTGGATTCCTGGACACACTTGCCTGGAAGACAATGAAGCTGTAACTTCCTTGCAAAAGAGGGTGCTGCAAGCAGCTTCATTGGACCAGAACCTGTCATTGGCATCGCTTTAGGTTTTGCCAAACAAACATTGAACACCTGGTTGGCAAGAAGATTTATGGACTTCTGGCAGAATATTCCAGGATTGGCTCCCTCCAAGACGTTTATTCACTCTTCGAAGCTTGATACCAAACAGTTGTTGGACTACACTAGAGATAAACTACGATGTCTAACACACCTTCTTACAGGTTAGTGTCATTTGAATCATCATATGCAGAGACTTGGACTGTGGAAAGACAGTGTGCCACCTCTGTTTTGAAAATGATGAGACAGCAGGGCATATACTTTGTACCTGCCCAGCTGGGGACCGAATCATGTTTTTAGAGTTCGACAGAGCCGTACTGTCCTGAAAGACCACTCGCCGTACAAACTAATCAGTTTCGTTAAGAAGCTGGGTTTATTTGGACCAGTATGAATAGGTGTGAGCCACAATAAACCCTTGCGGGTTGCAGTGGAGGGTGAATAGACCCAATCACTTTAGAACTAATCCTTTTCAACCTTTTTCTACAAACTAACAAAAGTTGTTTTACTCAAAATGTTCTATCTCGCAAACCAATAGTGTGGTAGCACTTACAGTTATACTCCTGACAGTTCACATCACCCTGGACAGCACACACGTGCTGGGCTATATTTTCTAGTGCATCGTCTTTTGTCTTTTTTTCTCACACATGAGGGGTTCACAAAAGAAGAACGGACAATACAGGAAATAGCAATCAGTAACGGTTTCTGGAAGGATATTGTAGATGATATTATGAGGAAGAAACAGTTTAGGTTGAGAATGAACAAAATTTCGACTTTTAGAAACGACGAAAACCAAGGTAAAAATATCTCAGTTCCATACCACCAATACACGAAGAACTACGAAAAGATTCACAAGGAACTAGGTTTGAAGGTAGTGTTTGAAACAAGTCATACACTACAGAGCCTTTTAGGAAATACAAACGACAAAATCGAGAATTTGGAAAAGTCTGGAATTTACAACATCAAATGTAAGAACTGCGATATAAAAAATCATGGACAGACTAAAAGATCTATTAAAATGAGATATAAGGAATACTTAGCACACCTAAAATATGAACGACCAGAAAAATCAGCAGGCGCCGATCATATTTTGCAACAAAACCATTCCATAGACTCAAGTTCATTAAAATTAGTTAACAAAAGTTAACAACAGGCCTCTAGATGGCTATGAGAGTGTATGAATAACGATGGTGGACCAATACCTAACAGTATACTATATAGCTTGTCGAAATAATATTTTAATTATCAGATTTACCTGTCTATTAGATAAGGCCACATTGCAAAATTAATTTAAGACTAGAAGATAAGACAATATTGTAAAATTAATTTAAGACTATAAAATAAGACAATATTTTTAAAAATAATTTAAGACAATTAAAGCGCAGGTACCTGGCAGAGGTATCTATGATATAAATAAGGACAACATTGTATGTATATTTAGTTTCATCTTCCTCTTGAAGGTGATTGCTTGGTGATCGACACACGTGTCAAGGTGTTAAAAATAACGGTTTAGTGTTGGGATAAAACTCCAGTAAATTACCGCAACAAAGGTTCCAAACAATGAATAACAAGTTCCGAAATAGATTTTTGTGACAGAGTTTCAATTTTACGAAAAATAAACCTTTTTCGAGGGAACAAAATTATGTTGCAAATGGATGTGTCGATTTTTCAAACATATTTAACACTGGTTAGCCATAGTCGAGTTGTCTGATTAATTTTTATTTCGGAGATTCATAATCAAAAACAAAATCCAACAAAAATTATTCAAAAAGTTCGAGAGAGAGCCCGGTTAACAAATATTTCTCTATATTTTTTTACTAAAATGAAATTTCACAAATTATTTTCTTCTTTTCAGGTATTTTGAAGTATCCTTCCATTAAGTTGTCAGACATCAGCAGTAAAAAGAATGGAGCAAATGAATCGAAACAAAATTAAATATAAACAATATGAAACAACTAAGAGGGAACCAACAAAAAGAAAATGACACTTTTTTTTGTTTTTTCCTTTAGCTTTGTAAATATTTTGTAGGTATTCTGTCACTTGATTTGACAAAAAATTGTGAAGAAACATGAATAAACCTTTCATATATATTTATTTACATACAACTACAATTGTTAACAGGAAAGGGGGCTATTTCAGAATTGGTCTAATCAATAACAAAAAAACAAAGGAATATGATTACGTAAATTGATAAACCAAATGGTTCTTCAGTGCTGATCTGAATTTTTCTGTACTGGAAAATTGATTACCTTCATTTCGTATTTCACCATATGCAATTATTACTTTGTAAAATACAAATTATCTGAAAAACGCAGATTTGAGATTTTTTTGTCTTGATGAACTGTCTTGTTTGATGATGACCGGGTGATGACCGAAGACAATTGTGGATACTAACAATCAAAACATGAAATAACTTGACTTGAAATATTTCAGTTCCTATTTCTTTACAATCGTTCAATTTCCAATTGTTTGTATTTTATTTTATTGTAATTTCATTTTAGGGTTTTTTTGCTTTATATAATTGTTATTTCCATTTATTTATCCATTTACTGATCCTTTCAGGGATTTCAAATAATTTTATATCATATTAAACAAAGGAACTCATAACTAATGAAATTCAATATATTTTCTGAGTAATGTAACCTTTCTGATCATTATATCTCAAAATGTTACTGTTCAGGATGGAAAATTAAGGGTTTATATTATAGATTTTGATTTTTTAGAATAAACAAAGTAAATTGAACCTGAAGGAAACATTCTTCCCACACCACAACAAAAACACATCAGAACCAGTGGCGGAGCGGTCCGGACCTCCCTGAAATTTTAAGACATATTAAAAAATAAATTAAGCATGGCACAGGTGAATGAAAGAAAAGCTTGTATTACTCTTGTCTACAAACATTAAATTATCACACCATCGTTGGTTTGTCCAATTCATTATCCAGCTCCAATCAACAGTGACTAAGTAATCGATGAAATGGTCAGAAGTGGAAATATGAGATTAGTTCTGTAACTTACAGCATTATATCGTTAAATTCTATTCTATCCTTCTGAATAAATTTAATGTAATATCTCTGAATACACGACGACTTTTTGTCACAATCTCCTTTCTCCACAAAAACAATAAGATCTCGTGTGCCCCTCTTTTACAAATGATCAACTTCCACACCACTGTCAATGCTTTGTAACAACTATAATTCAATATGTGATATGTGCGATATTAATCACAGTTCTCAAAGTTTTATTTTAAAATGTATTCTCACTAGAGCCTTTTAACTGCGATCACTTTTTCTTTTCGCTTCTTGTGATATATTTCTATTTCTACTTATTTTTCTTTTAGTTGAAGCAATCTTTTTTTTTTACTAATTATACTGTTGGAAATAAAGTGCTATCTATCTATCTATAAAAGTTATATTTTCGGACGCTTTCTAAATTTACATGCACAAACGGTGAACTTCTGAACCTATTTACGAATATGCCCTCCGGACCCCCAGGTTTTGGAGCCCCCGAACGAAATTCCTAATTACGCTAATGAACAGAAACAAACAAGCTTTGGTTCTGTGACCATTATTTTCTCTGATTTCTGTAGAGGAAAAGTCACTATACTTGCAGATAATACATCCATCACTATTTAAGAAAACACTTAAGGAACACAAAAGTAATACAGTTATCAATGAGATGGACTCAAGGTGCATGAAAACTAGACTAAAGAAAATAACTGTTTCTTTCATTTGAGAAAAATAATACCAGTTCATTTCAATTTTTCTATTAACCAATATGTGGGAAAAAAATTTTTAACTTTTTGGTACCTCAGTTGACTCTGACCTCAGATTTAAGGAGAATATTTGGTCAAAGTTGGACAAACTTGAAATCAAAAAGTGATTATTCACCTCAATGGAAATATTGGATGTGGATTTAATTTTAGACACCACGAATCAATCCTAACAGAATCATCGGGGACACTACATTGACCCAATGGAATAAAGAATCGTTACATCTGATAAATATCTGAATCTAGTGCACTTCAATATAAAATGTGTATGTAAAAACTTTGATCAGTTTTCAGCTATTAGTGGTACCTATTGCTAGACAGACTGGCGTGAATGAAGCGAGTGTTGAAATAAAATACACAATTGCCATTTTGCCAAACCCTTTGTCACAATATCTGCTCCATTTCATTAGTCTGTTGATAATGAATAGTTACATCAATGTGCTTTGACCTTTTATGAAATATCGGGTTCAAAGTTAGTTTTTGAGCACTGGTTATCATTGTAAATTATAACACTGCTTGTGTTTTTTCTTTTTAATAAATGGCTTCTTTGGAAGCCTCACTACGACCTACATATTCAGCCTCAGTACTACTCAAAGCAGTAGTTTTCTGCTTACAACTTTGCCATGAAATTGGACCAAATGAGAGTTTAAATACATATCCTGTGTATGACTTTCTGTCTTGATCGTTTGCCCAATTAGAGTCTACAAAACCTTCTAAATCAATAGAGCCATTATCTTTAGAAAATGACAATCGATAATGCTTTGTACCTTTCAAATACCTGAGTATTCTTTTTGCACATTGCCAATGAGATTCTGAATAATTACTATTAAATTGACTCAAGTGATTAACTGCAAATATTATGTCTGGTCTAGATAACACTGATAGATGCATTGAACTACCAATAAGTTTTTGATATGGTAGGTTAGTACAATTTGATTCTGTTAACTTTTCAACATCAAACTTAGTTTACATACGAGTATCAACAGTTTCACAATTTTCCATACCAAAATTCATCAAAATTTTATCTATATAACTTTCTTGATCTAAGAAAATAACATTTTTATCATAATCTCTTGATATGATAACCCCTAAACAATTTCTCGCTTCACCAAGATCTTTTATATCAAATTCGGCACTCAATTTTGATTTCAAAGATTCAGAAAAAACAAAGAAATCATCTACATATAAAGCAAAGAAAGTCAGTGATATTTTGTCTCTTTTAATAAATATACAAGACTATGTTTCGATTTAGTATAACCTAACTCAGACAAAACTTCTTTCACTCTGTCATTCCAAGCTTTAGAAGATTGTTTCAAACCGTATACAGCCTTTCTTAGCCTATATACCCCATTTTCTTTATTTTAGATCACAAAACCTTCAGGTTGTTTCATATAAACAGGTTGATCTAGTGAACTATTCAAAAAAGGAGTTTTAACATCAAGATAAAATATTTTAAGATCTAATTTTACTGCTAATACAATCACTAACCTTAAATTGGAATGCCTCACAACAGGTGAGAAAACAACATCATAATCAACACCCGGTTTTTGAACACAACCTTTTGAAAATAAACGCGCAGGATGTTTCAATTCACCACTTCCCTTCACTGACTTTCCGCTTGAAGACCCACTTGCATGAAACAACTGTCGACGAATCAGGAACGCTGTCCGTCAACTCCCTGGCATCATTATCTTCAAAGCACTGAACTTCTTCAGACATAGCTTTCTTCCATAACTGAGCGTCTGTACTTGACATAGCTTCATTTACGGCAATTGGATCGTCAATATAGTTGAAGTCTTGCAAACAAGCGTAAGTAACATAGTCTTCAAACTGCTTAGGTTTGATTATTCTTTGTGATTTTTTCACTTCTATGTTTTATTGTGCTTGTGGCAATTCAATCAAAAATTATTCATCACTGGTAGAATTTTCTGATTCGTGATCTGTGGGAATATCATGAAATGAATCATCAGACTGATCAACTAGCTTCTGCCTCAGCCCCAACTGAATCTCTTGATTCTTGCATTTCATATGATATCGATTCAGTTTTATGCATGGTTTCTTCAATTATTACATTCCTGCTTACTATTATTTCATTTTTCTCTGGATCATATAGTCTGTAGCCCTTAATGTTATCATTAAATCCAACTAAGATCATTCCCTTTGATTTCTTGTCCCATTTTTGCTTTTTTTCTTTTGAGATTAGTGTCATGGCTTTACTTCCAAATATGCCTATATGACTTACATCAGGTTGTTTTTCATGCCACATTTCAAATTGAGTTTTTTCAAGTACAGAGACTGAAGAACGGTTTCTGAGGTGGTAGACCGCAGTAGCCACAGTTTCTGTCCAAAAAATCTTCTCCATATTTGCATCATACAACAAACAACGAGCCTTTTCAACAATGGTATGATTCATGCGTTCGCACATGCCATTCTGTTGAGGAGTATAAGCATTTGTTTCTTGATGCAAGATTCCGTATTTTTATAGAAATTTCGGAACTGATTACTATCAAACTCACTACCTTGATCACTATGAAAAATTTTGATTTTGGTTCATCTTTGATTCTATAAATAGTTCTTGAACTCCTGAAATTTTTCATATGCTTCGTCTTTGCTCCTGAGGAAGTACGCAAAAGTCATTCTAGTAAAGTCATCTTCTAGTATCATGAAGTATCTCGAGCCACCAAGAGAAGTTACTTCCATAGGTCAACATAAATCACCATGTATTACTTCCAATATAGAATTTGCTCGATTGCCTTGTTACTGAATGATTGTCTGGCTTGCTTGCCTTCACAACAGACTTCACACAAATCAAAGTCACTTTTAACCAAAGTACCTTTATACTGGGAACCATTAACAAGTCCATTCTTCATTGAATTCAAGTCTTTGTAATTCAAATGACCGAAACGTCTGTGCCAGATATCATCAGAAATTGCTAAGACTGCCAGGTTCAATAGTGATTTCTTGAAGTTCAATTTATAAACATTATCCACTGAAGTTGCTGTAGCAATCAGCTGTTGTTGACTGTTATGAATGTCACAGCCAGTTCCATGAAAAATAACTGTTATTGTTTTTGATCAGCTTACTCACCGATAACAAATTTGTCATCAATTCAGGTATACAAAGAGCATTACGAACTGCGACTGAATGTTCTTCTATTCCAACTATTGTCTGGATGTCAATATCACCAGAACATTTTATAGCTAGTTTATTGTCATTCACCACGGTAACTTCCTAAACTTTCAAGTCATTTTGGGGATTTTTAAGCCAATCTTTTCTCGATGTAAGATGCATACTACATCCAGAATCTACATACCAGACTGAATTGTCAAATTTGGCAGTCAGAAACACTGCATTGAAAGCATTTGATGAACTCTCCTTATTCCTTTTATTTTGAGGGCATCTGTTCATAAAATATCCAATTTTATGGAATTAGATTAATGGAATCTGCAGTCACGTCAATCCCAGAGTGTTCTATTGCAATGACCATGGGCTCAAATTCTTCAGTTAAACCAGCAAGCATCAAGCTTCCAATTAACTCTTGACTCAGTCTGAAACCACTTCTCTCTAAATTCTGAGAAATGCCTATCACTTGGTTTACGTAAAATTCCATCGATCCATCGATTCACAATTGTCAAGTCTCAATGAGATTAGTTCACGAAGTGAACCGATTTTACGCTCGAAACCAGAGTCTCCATAAAGTTTTTTTAACTTGTAAATATCTTTGGCCGAAATGCTATCTTTCACATGGATATACAATTACGGGTCTAGGGTCAAAATCAGCTTCGCCTTGGCTTTATTCACTGAATCGGCATTTGTCTCAGAACCATCGATACACTTCGATAATCCTTCCAGAACGAACACGTTTTCTACTGCGAAAGCCCAATCTGGATAATATTCTCGTCCCATCATCTTTGGAATACTACTAAGATAGTTTACTGCCATCGTTGCACTCGAATAACTTGTATTTTAGCAATCCACCACTATTCAGCTCACACACCGTTGTGGTCTGGGTCCATAACCTGTTAGACAGACTGGCGGAATACTACTAAGATAGTTTACTGCCATCGTTGCACTCGAATAACTTGTATTTTATCAATTCACCACTATTCAGCTCACAAACCGTTGTGGTCTGGGCCCATAACCTGTTAGACAGACTGGCGGGAATGAAGCGAGCGGTGAAATAAAATACACAACTTTTACATTCAAGCATCAGCAAAAGACTTATTTTATTAAAGGACAGAACACACCGTGTCATCGGAAATACACTTTGCAGCCAGTGCTGCCATCTGTCATAGTACAAATCGTTATTCTGAGATATATTCAACATGAAGTAAATTTACGTTCTATGTCAAGAGCTATAAAAGTCGTAATATATACGTGTATATAATGTAGAAACAATAGAATTGGGCCCAGTAACGACCGTAGGAGTACTCCTTCAGTTATGTTGGAAACCGTTTATGTGTAATACCACAGTAGTAAAATTTCAAGAGGGGAACATTATGATTCTCACTTTTCTTAGGTTCTAAATTTAGTATTGCCGGACATTGGTTTGTTAGGAATGCCTCACTGCCTAGCAACGATATGAAAACACTTTATACCACCAACTTTATAATATTTATTTTCTATCCAACAACAAAGTCAGTTTCAGACTGCCTCACTTGAAAATATTTCAACACATAAACGAATATATCATCCTCGTTGTCCCATCCAGTACTCCCAACAAGTTATTGTCCAGGGCTGTACAGGGCACTGATCCTAACGCAGTCCCTAACATATTTTTGATGTTTTCCAATAGATCGTTGATGTACAATAGGAAAACGCAACTTGCTTATTTGCTGTTATATATATAGAACTTAAATAACGCCTCCCTAGGTTGATGAGGTTGCTTAGCATCTGGTTTCGTAAGGAATTTTATTGTCGAGTTTTTATAGAATTTGATTCTTATTGGTTTTAGTGTAATTTTCATTCATTCATTTTGTTGTTATATAACTTTTATTCAATTTCACAATTTGTCTCCTGGAATCAATAGAAAAAGGGTGAAAAGATTCCTCTGGCGTATTATCATATAGTTATAGAGATATTAAATACCATTTAATATGGTTGATAAGTGGAATTTGTAACCTCTGGAGTGAAGTGAATCTATTGGAAACCCTATTTTCCCACCCGAACGAAATTGCTCATTTCGCTAACCAAGTTAGCATCTTCAGGAGATGACTAATGATGTAAAATTATTTGACTGAAAGCGCATTGTTACACCAATTTTGCTCTGATAAAGTTTACAATGATCAAAAATAGGTATATGAGACGGATATTTCAATTGGTCTTTGATATACAAATCTAATACTTCAAGCACAGTTTTCCATGAGTTTCTTCATTCAATACCAAAGTTTATACACTTGAGCCCATTATACTTCATAATGGAGTAAAACCCGAAACCGGTCGTAAAATTTAAATAACTAGTGAAAATTACAAAAAAGTGTTTTTATTCAGTTATGAGATCATGAATTTCTACAAAATAAACAAGTCATCAAACACACGTATTAAAAAAGTTACGCTTTAATAGACACAATCGTGAAAAAGCATCATGAGGAGATGACTAATGATGTAAAATTAGTTGGCTAAACGCGCATTGTGCATTTTTTTCTAATGAAGTTTGCAATTATTAAAAATAGTTATCTATGAGACGATAATTTCAATTGGTTCTTGATATACAAATCTGATACTTCAAACACAGTGTTTGTACACCTACCATTTTTCAGGCTGTCTGAAGAGGTGAAAAAAATCGTAACTACAAGAATTGACTTTGTACACCTACCAAACTAAGATTTGTTATTACTTTTGACCATATCACCAAAAAAACTACACGCTTTAGTTTTCCAGGCCATCTGACGGGGTGGCAATGGGGTGGAAAATTTTAAGAATCGTTTGATCGAAAATTTAATGTGTACCTACGCCTATAAGTTTGAGATATCTTATTCCTGATGATCAAATCGACAAAAAAACATCACTCCATTGTCTTCCAGGGTTACTGAGGGGGTGGAACTGGGTTGGAAATTTCAATAAATCGTACAGATATTCGAAAATTGAATGAACGAATCGACAATAAAAATGCCACTTCATAATTTTCCAGGCTGTCTGGGGGGACTGTTTGGAATCTTTGGTGTAGTGATGAATAACACTGGAATTTTTCCCAACACCAAACCGTTATTTCAACACCTCAACACGTGTTTCGATCACCAAGTGATCATCTCCAAGAGGAAGATCAAACTAATCATATTTACAAAGCTATCCTTATTTATACCATGGATACATGTTCTAGGTTCCTGCGTCTTAAGTGTCTTAATTTATTTCACAATATTGCCTTATCTACTAGTTTGAATCTGGTCATTGTTACGCCTTGGTCAAAGACGAAACGGACTGGTTTAAGTTTGATAGATAGTCTTGTCACGAAGTGTTCTGACGATGCATTAAATTTATTGGAGCCTCTGGAGACACCCTACATTTTATTTTATAAGAAAGAGGATATTGTTAGATCAAGATCTTCAGATGATGTGGTGCTGCAGGTTTTTCCAGGTTTTCCTGCAGCTGAAAAAACAAATGTGCCACTGGAATCAATGAAGTCGCCCCGGAGCGCCAATTAATTTTTATTGTTGTTTTTATTTTATTTTTATCGTTATTTTACAATGTGTTCTTATGTATAGTCAGGTACATCTTATGATTGAAATATTATAAGCTGTGAAAAATTTATTTCACAATATTGCCTTATCTTTTAGTCTTGAATTAATTTTAATTTTACAATGTGTCCTTACATAATAGTTAGGTAAATCTCATAATTATAAGCTATATAAAATCAATTTCACAATATTGCCATATCCACTAGTCTCAAATTGATTTCACAAGGTGTCTTAAATTAACTTTACAATGTGTCCATCTTGTAAAATACATTTAAGACTAGTAGATGATGAGGCAATATTGTGAAATTAATTCAAGACACTGAAGGCACAGGTACCTAGGACAGGTATCTATGGTATAAATAAGGATAGCTTTGTAAGTGTGATCACTTTGATCTTCCTCTTGAAGATGATCACTTGGTGATTGAAACATGTGTCGGGGTATTATAATAACGGCTTGGTGTTGGAAAAAACTCCAGTAATATTCATGTGATGTTTTTCTTGTCAATTCAATCCTCAGACATCACATATCTCAATTTGGTAGTTGTACAAAGTCACTTTTTCATGTAAGCAATTTTTTAAATATTCTGACCCCATTTCCATCCCCGTCGACGGCCTAGATAACTATGCCGTGATGTTTTTCTTGTCGATTCGGTCATCAGGAATAACATATCCTAATCCTGTGGGTGTACAAATTTAATTTCCGATTATATGTTTTTTTAAATTTACATCACATTTTCACCTCCTCAGACGGCCTGGAAAACTATGACGTGATGTTTTACCTATTGATTCAGACATCAGGAATAACATATTTAGATCTTGGTGGTGTACACATTCGTTTTTCAATGAAACAAATTTTTTAGTTTTCACTCCATTTCCACCTCCTGAAACAGTCTGGAAAACTATGACGTTGTTTTTTTTTTGTAGATTCGGTTATCAGGAATAACATTTCCCAATCTTGGTGTACAAATTCAATTTTCGATTATACGTTTTTTTTTTAATTTACGCCTGGAAAACTATGACAGGATATTTTTCTTGTTGGTGTACAAATTCAATTTTCGATAAGACAATTTCTTAAACTTTTTACCCCATTTCCCCTCCCTCAGACGGCCTGGAAAATCATGACATGATGTTTTTTGTCGATTCGTTCATCAAGAATAACATATTTCAATCATGTAGGTGTACAAATTCAATTTTTGATGATAAGATTATTAAACCTTTCCACCTCTCAGACGGTTTGGAAAACTCTGACTTGGAGTTTTTTGTGTCGACTCGATTATCAGGAATAACATATCCCTATCTTATATATGTACCTTTTCATTCAATTTTCAATTAAATGTTTTTTTACAAGTATTCACCCCATTTCCACCCCCTCAGAAGTCCTGGAAAACTATGACAACGTTTTTTTGTTTAATTGCTCATTAGGTAGGTATAACACATCTCAATCTTGTAGATGTACACATTAAATTTTCGATGATACGATTTTTGAAAGTTTCCTTCACTATATCTCTACTCCCTCAGACGGCATGGTAGATTTGGTAGATATACAAAGTCGATTTACGAATTTTAAAAAATATTTTCACCCTATTTTCATCCCTTCAGGTGATAGATTCTGTATATAAAAAAATAATATTTCATATTTTTTGGATAACTTCACACCCGTAATTATTCAATTGTTATAAAAAATCTAAATTATTTTTGCGCGTAGTCGCTTAAAAAGATTATGGGACCATTAAAATACAATATCTTCATACAGCGCTATCATCCATAATCAATATTTCAAATCATTACGTTTTTAAGTTGGGGACTGTTAGCTCGACTGTTAGTATGAAGACACTTTCACATAAACTATGTTCACTAAACATTTATTGTACATGCATTCTGACGAGCTACAAAATGACGCCATTATTTTGATATTTTAAAGCCTTGCCGTCTCAATTTATAGGTTTTGACCGTCATTAATTAATTGAATTAATTAAAATTTTGAACAGATGTCTTTATTATACATCTGGCAATTCTAAAACCGGGATACTTGATGCTTCATTCCAGAAGAAAACGATGATGAGCTGACCGAAGAGCTATAGTAAGTATTTTCATGGGTTTGTTCACGAGCGAATTAGGGCTTGTCATATACAGGAATCAATATTGAATTACATGCACACAGGTCGAGTAACTTGTCTATGAAGATTGTTTCCGTTTTTATTCAGAAGACGTGCTTTAAACGAGGGTTGGCAAGTTTTTAGAACTCTAGAAATTTCTAGAGGAGTGTGGAACATTCGAGAGTACTCCACAACAATCCGGAACGTTCTGGAATTTTGTAGATTGTTGGCAATAGACTGAAGCTTTCTGGAATATTATGATGTATGCATCATTTTACCAAATTTTTACGTAATTTTTTATGAATTATTAATTACATATTTTTGTATTATCAATAGTCTTATCTTTTTGTGTCTCTTCACGTAAATCAGAATTATTTACCTTGAATACAATTCATTTTAACAATAGTAGGTTCACAACTATCAATTTTAGTTTTGAAATAAGTAGAGTACATATCTGCTTGAAGACAAACGAAACTAAAATACGAACGTGTCACATATACTTGTCAGGTCGGTTGGAATAACTCCTGAAATATTAACTTGTGCGGTGTAAATGGCAATTATAATTTTAATGAAACGCTTGAGGTAACTAACGTATTCATCTGATGAGAATTAACTATAACCATAATTCCAAAAATTTAAATGGGTGTAAGTAAGTTATTTTTGAAAGATATACATATGCCACCGTGGATTTTCTTATAGACCTATGAAAAAATAACAATATGTAGATGATTTCTTGAAACTGGAGCCGAAAAACAAAGCATTCGTTATCCAATATGTTGATTCGTCCTGCCAAGGTCTCATCAGTAGTGCTAGGCTGAACCACTAACGACATGTTGGGACTCAGCTGAACTCAAGATATGCTTGAGAAAATAAAGGCGATGACATCTCCCCTGGCAAAGACGCCATCTATGTAAACGACAGAAAACTCCATCTACTAAAAGCAAATAATAATACCTTCTTCATGGTGGCTTGTTGCAAAGCCAAGCTTCGACATCGACGGTCGGATGAGATTTGTTTTGTGTTTGTTTACTGCGATTTCAAACCTCAACACCCTGTTATTCTGGAAGCCATGAAAAGATTTTGAAAAATCAGAATTTCAAATTATAGTACTTGACGAGCTCTATTCAAAAATGTTGATAGATAAGGATTTTTCTTATTTTCAAGGCCTACTATGACCTGCTCAATGGTTGAAATTTCGAAAAGGGCCATTAGACATTTTCTCATCAGAAAAGTGGATAGCTTAAATAAAACGAATAAAAACACTCTTGTCTAAATACAACTGGTAGATTTTATTTATATGACCGGTTTCGGGTCGCGACTGATAATTCGTGACTGGATATATTATATGAAGAACAGTTTTTTGAGGTTGCACCC
>WOGN01003092.1:0-15722 GCA_015342105.1 Leptinotarsa texana
GGAATTTTCGCGTCTGATCTGACCGCTTTCTCGGCCGTTGCCACGAGCCCGGCACGTGCAGCACTGTCAGGGCCGGCTTCTGATTTATTACAATATGCTTCATTATTACAATATTTGTGCAAATACCAACAAACTATTCCTTACGTTTGAGGATTACTAAATTTCCAAATATATTTTTCCTTCATGTCTATAAAACGGGAATGTATGGATGAGTGATACCATCTGACTTGTCGCCACCATCATCAACTTTGATTTTTCTTGAGGGCGCTACATTGGATTCGTTTTGTTTTGAGTAGAACAACAATTAATTCAATGATGTATCATAAGTTATCATTCATTTCTTAAGATTGAAGATATAAGGTTTGTTCTGGTTCTACAAAATTCGGGTTCTAGGACGTCAGGATCATGTGCAGTTGATATAGAGCGTTCTGGTTTATTGAGGATAATTTCGGACTGATGAATCTTCTGTTCTGGTTTCCACTGCGAAATGATCCTAAACTGTTTTGAAACGTCCCGAATCGTTCTGACTCTCGAGGCTGAACTGTTGAGAACTGTTCCCGTTGCTCATGCGCATTCGTGTAGAAATTTGTTTGAGCTATTTGCTAGGATGTTTTTTTATTTACTTAATTTGAATAATTGATGATTGAGGGTAGATAACATTTGAACTGCCTATAGGGATACGCTACATAACAAAATGGACATGATAAATAGTATTTTCTCGTCTTCATCTTTTCATATATACGATAGGTGGCATAGTGGTCCCCTCAAAAGCGTTCTGGTTTAAACAAGTGTCCGAGACTGTTTCAGACTCTTTGAGATTATTTGTTTGTACGCACCATGTCTTGCGGAGTTTTCATACAGTTTCGGATGTTTGAACCAGAACAAACCTTATATCATCTATCAATTTGTACGGGTGTGAAGTTATTCACAAACTACACTGAGAAAAAATATTGAATTTTTATTTTTTAATTTAAAGACTTTGTTATTCCTGATTACCAAATCGACAAGAAAAACATCACGGCATAGTTTTTCAGTTTGAGAGGAAGGATAATTTGAAAAAATTCATCATCAAACATTGAATTTGTACACCTTCAAGATGATGATATGTTATTCCTGATTACCGAATCGATAAAAAAACTTCACTTCAGAGTTTTGTCAGACCGTCTGAGGGAATGGAAACTTCAAAAAATCGTATTATCGAAAATTGAATGTGTCACCTTCATGATTGAAATATGTTATTTCTGATGGTCCATTCGATAAAAACACTTCCAGGACGTGTGAGGGGTTAAAAGAATTGTGGAAAAAATTTAAAAATTCGTATCATTGAAAATATATCTACCACCTACACCTACTGAATTAACTATGTCCATTGAGTAACATATTTGCAAATGGGTCAAGAAAATTAAGTATTCGTCGTGTCGTGAATGATTTTTAACTTTATGTCAGAGTTTTCCTGTTTTTTATATCTATTATCACAATGGAAAATTGACCATGCTGAATTACTTTGTTTTCTTTTCTTGTTTTCCACTATGTTCCATGAAAGAATTTAACTGGATTAGTTTATTTTATAGTCAGTTGGATATTGAGTTATACTCATGAAACAACCGTTATTTTCAATGCAGTTTCGATCCGTACTCTGGGACGTGGTGTTTTCGTCAGAATCATTTTACGACAAAAGGTTGTAATTCCATCCATCAAAGTCAAATTATCATCCAATAATGAAAAAACAATTTTTTAATATATTATTACAGAACAGTCTCTGAAAAATTTGTCTTCATTGAAAATAGCAATGGTTGGAATATAGATGAACGCTTCCACTAGTTACCCAGTATTTTTACATTGGATAATGGTTTTTAAAACTTTTATTTGAAACATTTGTTGATATCTTCATATCAAACTAATATAAGTACGTAATTTCAAGTTTCTTTCAGTCCCGATGGTTAAAAATTTTTATGACCTTTACTACTATCGAAGGCATTAGGATTTTGCAAGTTGGGGCAATATTCAAAAAGTTATCAGCATCCACATTTCCCCATTCGTTTTCTGATAGATATACATCACGATATGAAATTAATCTCGCTTTCCCTCGACATTCAATTCGTATTTTCGAATTTATCCCCTCAAACCTTGAATCACATATCCGACAAAATCCGTGAATACCTACGAGCAATTCCATCCAACTAAATAACTGGATCGAATTGCTACTTCCCAGCGATTTGATACCGAGTGAAATTCTAATGCTGCATTAAATTAATTAGGGCATTAGTCGAATTAAAACCTCTAAACACAAATTGTTATTCGAACGTGGGGCGTGAAGCAAACTTCGCGAATAGAATTTCAATAGGGAAGTTATGCTTTTTGAGAGACAACGTGAAACGTGTGAGTTTACAGAGTTCTCACATTTCGCTTGTTCATTACAAAAAAAGCATTGTGACACTGTGTTTTTGCTGTAATGGTTCTTGCTTTATTCTTGTTTTTTTAAGTAAAAATTTGATCTTTTTTGCATCTTATTGTAAACTAATGTCACTGGCCAGGCCACTCAGGTATCACAGGCAATGAAAGAAGTGATGAGTCTGCCAGACACGATTTATCAAGTCCATATTTAATAGCCCCTGAACCAGCTGTGATCAGATCAAAAGTGGGTCTATAAGAAGAATAGAGAGTACTAGAAAAATATACCAGGAAACACACAGTTAAACCTTTATAAAAGGACCGTTCGAGAAAAGAACTGAAAAACCTCTTCAACAAAACAGGAATCGGGTCAGAACAATTATAGGGTTACTCACTGGATACTGTCCATCGAAAGGACTGAATAAACTAGAGCTTCACAGCGGACACCTTAAACAGACAATGCAACAAAGTAGCAATGGGCAATATAACAAAACATATGACGAGCAACAACTTGTCAATGCCAATGTAAGGCATTGGTTCACAGGAGGCAAACAATTTAAGGACAACCTAAAGTATTTGTGATGCACTGTTTGGAACCTTTGGTGTAGTAATGAATATTACTGGAGTTTTTTCCCAACACCAAATCGTTATTTCAACACCTCGGCACGTTTTTCGATCACCACGTGATCATCTTCAAGGGGAAGATCAATCTAACCTAAAGTATGTTTAGCAGCATATGACATGCATCTTGTAAGGAACCTATGCAAATTAGTATAGGACACAAGATTATTGGAGTGTCAAAAAAAGTTGTAAAAATAATGAAATCAGTCCATCGGGATGCAGTGTTTTCCAGAGACTTGGGAGAAACGGAAAAGTCAGCCGGCTCTTGAAACAGTTGGGGAAACATGGTTGACTATGTAAGAAACGATCGTCTAGTAGTCTAGTTCATTGTTATTTTTTGAAATTCGTACCATCGGACCTCATCTTTTGTGAACTATCATGTTCCTCAGGTTAGGATCTTTGTTATAGGTAATTAAATAAATTTGGCATTTTCTAAAATTATTGTGGAAAAACTAGTACGTGAGAAATTACACTTTGCGTTAATATGTACAAAATGATAAAATAAAACTTTCTATGTTTTTTCACCACTTGCATTTGAAACTGACGTTACTGTAGTTTCGTCCTATAAGAACTTACTCAAACGAATACAATAAACTGAAAATAATTGATAATATTAGCCTTTATACACGGTGTTTCAAATTCAATCCTTACCATTGGGATCTCGGAAACTATGAGAGATACGAAGATGGTTGAATTTGGGTAAAGTTTCGCATTGACCTGACTAATAATGTCCGTTAAGAAGGTTCTGAAATTCCGAGTATTTCCGGAGATATCTGGAAAAAACAGAAATTTTATAAAATGGTTTTAATTTTTGTCTGGCTTTATTTTTCGAAGGATTCGAAAATAAATTGCACTTTCACATTGCCACTTTTTCTCTGCTACATAATGGTGTTTTCAGATTTGCTATCCAACGTTTCGTCTTCCAGCAACCATCATCAACTTTATTTTACTTATGGGCGCTACATTGGATTCTTTATGTTTTGAATAGAACAAGATTTTACCTTTTCAATGATGTATCATAAGTTATCATTCTTTTTCCAAAAATTGGAGAAATTAATTCCTATCGTAATAGACTTTGACTTTGATGTTTCTTAATTGGGGAATATCGGGACACATGTGGTCCATCCAAAGTTTTATGCGAACAACGATAAAAATAAAATTAATTTGACTTCCAATTTGATACACTATATGACTTTTGTTATTTTACGAGTCATTGAATTTTTGGCGAAAAATGGCTTTCACGAATGAAGAAAAAAGTGATATGATACAAATTTATTACAAATACCTACAATAGAAAGTGTTAGAACATCGGAAATGTATTTAAACTTGAATCCCGAAAGACGGCATCCGCATTGAATTATGTTCAAGTTATGGATTCAAAATCTCTCCGAGTTTGATTCATTTGAAAAGTACCAAGAAAAAATACGGAGACTGAATGGACCAGGAAACTAAAGAAAATTTGATAAATGAGGTATGTATGAGGTAAGTTAGACATTGTTTATTTTTCAATAAAAATTAATGATTTGCAGATAAACATAAATCCGGGGAAATCTGTACGTCAAATTTCCTCAGAAATGAATATTTGTCATACAAGTACTTGGACACATATCAAAAAAAGCGGTTTAAAATGTTACAAAATACATATATCTCAAAAATTGTATCCAGATGATCCTGAAAGGTGATTAGAAATTTGTAATTGGCTAATAAGAACACCGGATTTTCCTGTTTTTCTGGAAAATGTTATTTGGACAGATCAGGCACTTTTATGAATTCTGGGATATTCAACTGTAATAACGAACATATTTAGAGCATAAGCAACCCCTGCAATTTCGAGAAATTCGACCGTAAGTGCGATATAGTATTAACGTGTGGGCAGGAATTTACAGAGACAGAATTTTAAATTCTCATTTATTTGACGGATTTCTGAATGGAGAAGCCTGTCACCAGTTTTAAATGTCGATTTTTGAAGACTATTTGGATGATCTACCTTTGGCTAACTATAACAATATCTGGTATCTAATTACCTGACTGACAGTGCTGATGATAAATAGATAGGGATTGATGGGCCGGTGAGTTGGCGAGCAAGGTTTTCAGACTTGAGTGTTATGGATACATTCTTATGGGGTACACTGAAAAATAGAATTTAAGGTCAGATGGAATATCAAAATATTGAGGACCTTCAACACATCATTGATAGAGATAGGAAGATTGAGGAAAAGGGAAATCAATCGTGCAGTGAATAATAATCGAAGAAGGGTATGGTTGTGTTGCCATGAACAAGACCAGCATTTTGAGCTTTTGCTGTGATTTACTTCTGTCTTTAAATTTTAGTTAATTATTGTTATTTATTCAAAGTTCTATTTTCATTGGAAAGGACACAATGATTAACCTACCTCACACACCTCATTTATTAAATTTTGATTGTTGATTCTGTCTCCATATTTTTTCATTGGCTTTTCAAACGAGTCAAACTCGATGAGATTTTGATCCAATAACTTGGTTGTCGTCTTTCGGGATACCAGTTTAAATACATTTCCGATGTCCTAACACTGTTTCTAAGTATTTATAATAAATTTATAACTCTCTTTTCATTATGACGACAATAATTTTTTTCAATATCCCCAATTTTTCGAAAAAAATGATAACTCATGATACATCATTGAAGAAATTAAATCTGGTTCTGAACAAAACATAAAGAATCCAATGTAGCGCCCATAAGAAAAAATGAAGTTGATGATTGTGGATGGAAAACGAAACGTCGGTTAGCAAATCTAAAAACAACTTTATGTAGCAAGGAAAAGTGGCTATGTGGAAGTGCAATTCATTTTGGAATCCTTCGAAAAATAAAGCCAGAAAAAAATAAAAACCATTTTCCTAAATTTCTGTTTTTCCGGATATCTCCGTAATTACTCGGAATTTCAGAAATTTCTAGTTATAGTGATATATATTTACGTTAAGGTGTTTTTAAAGAGCCTTATGTAAAGAGTGAATTTTCAGTAAATGTATCTACATTTACTCTTTTTTTTACTTCCAACAGAAATTCAAGAATATTAAATAATGCTCATCACAAAATTCATTGAGGTAGACGTAAGAATTTGTCGAAGCATTTTTTCATTACCAGCCGATAATATATAGTTTTCAGTGAACTGTTCAGTTTATTACACTTGAATATATTCCCTGATGATCTGATGAAAATGTGTTTGAATGAAATTAATTTTCATACATCTCTAAATCCGTATTTTTTTGACAAAGAAACACATTCACAATCTGATCGAACTGAATTTCAACTTGTGGCAACTCTGGCATAAAATTGATCTTTTGAAAATATTTTTCTCTCGCCAGAACAAAAATGCTATGTCTAGATGCCTGTTTGGCTAACCAAATTAGGTCAGGAGATTATTCTCATCTCGAATGCCATCTATAGATGCAAGCCCATGCTAAAGTTCTGGGGAATTAGTAAACATGAAAATTTAGTGAAAGTGAAAATAATAATCCAAGTTGAGAAGTAATTTGACAAAAGTTCTTGATCGACTTTCATTAATTTACTTCTTTAAGGTCATTTATTCTTGTAAGACATGATGATATAAATCACTGTTTTTGATATAGAAAACTAAATCGACACAGGAACTAATCACCTTTACGAACAGACTTCTTGAGTCTTTCTTTCAGAAATGATCTCACTCATAATATAATTAGAATCCGAAATAATAAAATCCGTACAAGAAATTTTGACAAATTTCCGTCCTCACTTGGGTTATTGTTTTTATTTTTCACATACATTTACATGTACATACAACTCATGACTTTTTAATGTTACTCATTTTGTACTTCAGAATTGTAGAAATGATACATTTTAGGAGTCATGAAAATTTATCATGGGCTTGCAGTCTATTCGGCTCGGGATAGTTTTCAAATTAATCGTGAAATCTAAAAATTTCCAAAAAAAAAATCAAGCACTAGTGATATCAATTGAAAATACCAACATATCATTATTAACATCAAAATTTAAGTTTTCATTATTTTCAATTATATGTATATAAACTCAAGATTTGGATAACTATTGTTCCCTCCCTATTTGGCCTAAAAAGATAAATTATATCATTCATATATCGGAACCATATTTGTATGAAGTACTTGAAGTCTACGTTGATTTTCATCTTTAATTTATGAATTATTAATTTCAAAATGGAACATTATTCAATTACATATTTATTTCTACTGGATTATTTTTCCCCTATATCATTTCTATAAGAAATGATGTAAATTGAAAAACTTCCATAGAACCTCATAACAGCAAATCAAATACTTCAAGTAATTCATTTCTCATACACCTCAAAGTTTCTCCTTGAAAAATGAAATGACGAAAGTTAAGTTGCATTTTAAGGGAAAATGTGTTTTTCCAGTCCAACAACTCAAGCGATACCTTTTGAAGGATGGAACTGAATTAAGAAGGCGGGTGAAATATGATGGAAAAACTTTGAGAACTTGTCATTTTAACGCTGTTTCAAAGAATCCGTGAAGCCAGATTTCATTAACTCCTTTAAAATTTTAAAAATTGATTTCCACTCTCACTTTATTATACTCTTTGGACACAGAAAAGTCGTGTGAAACATATCTTATGATTTTCGCGTTTCAAAATCCATAAATACAATTTTAAATTACTGTATTTTGAAAGATCTTCACTAGCTGCTTCAGGTGTTTATCCCTCCACATACCGGAATATTCTGAAATGTTGTGGAGTAGCCTATAATGGTCAAGAGCATCCTGGAACATCGCAGATCATAATGGAATACTCCGATTACTGCGGAATATTCTCGAATATTTTGAGCAATGTGGAAATTTTTTATAGAAGCAAATACCCATTCGTAGGAATACATAAAGCAAGATCCATTGGCCTTTTTAAATTCAAAGTATATCCTTTCATTCCAACTACCACACAATTTCGTATTAACTCCTTGAGCGAAGCCGAGTATTACAACAATCAATTTCAGTTTTGAAGTAGGTAAAGAGTTACCTACTCAAAGACAGACACAAAACAAAATTGCGAACTAATCTTTTACAAATCACTACCTGAAAGAACACCAATGTATTACCAACATTTTTTCGTCACGCGTGTTTCATCGGCTCGTTAGGCTTCTTCAATTGATTTACTTCTTAGATATTAACTTCAGTTGCATGGTATAATAAGCATGAAATGTTTTAGGCAACTAACGTATTTATTTGATGGAGTTTAATTTCGTATCCGTCTAAATACTTTTCCAATTAACACATTATATGTGACTATTATTTAAAATATTGAAATGGATTCAGTAAGCTCTCCTCAAAATACAGACATATGCCATTGTGGACTTTCTTGTATGTAGTGAATTGTTTTTTATATTTCGAAGAGATTCCTTTGATATACCAGTTTTCATACTTGACGAAATTGCACGATTCTCGATAAAAATCCATAACGTATTCAAATAACACTTCATTGTGAAATTCTCACAAAACCGCAAAACGTGTATCTCTGATTGTTCAAGGGTTCTTCAAGTGAAATTATACGGATTGGTACAGACTTGAACATTCTGCCAAAAAAGAAGCTGAGCAACAATCCGAACGGCAAAAAGTACGACGAATGGCTATTTTTGATTTCAATGATCCGAACAAAAATGATCGTGCTTTTCCCACAAATCTTTTCAGTAATTCATTTCAGTTCGAGATGGAAAAAATTGGAAATTTTCTCCTAGGTATCAGGCTCTTCAATTTCATTAAAATGTTGTGCAAGGTATCAATTAGTTCAGAACATTTTTCTCTACTAATAGATTTGGGAAGTTGAATACACTTATTGAATGAATTAATCGAAAAGTTGTTATATAAAAGTATAATTATAATTGAAGTGTATTAGTGTATAATTATAATTATACACTTTCATACAAAAACTCTTTGATTCATTTTTTCTCTTTTGTTTACCTCATCCCCAATCAATATCTTGCAGATACATCTATTGATTGGCGTGAAGTTATCCATAGATTTCTGGACACACTTGCTGACGTAGAGGAAAATAAAAATCTGTGATTGGGATACGAAATTATTAGCACCCGTACTAAAATCTGTGGCTATTCACTATAGGTTGAACGTGGAATTATTAGGACTATTTGGTGTTTAACTTTTTTATAGAATTTTGAGTAGATTGACGCGTTGATAATCGTTTTCTTATCAACAGTATAGATTTAGGGAAAAATAAAATTGGAAATATTAAACTTACTTTCCAATACATGATATAGAAATAATACCCGATGATGTGCGTCCATCAAAATCATACAACTTCCATAGTTTTTTTAGTAGATTAACTTGATGGTAACAGTTTTCTTGTTATCTGAACAGATTTCGAAAAAGAAATTGTTGAAACAATCAGACTCCTTGTATTCATGAAAATCACACAACTCTTATAGAATCTTGGCTAGATCAACACAGTGAAAACCGTTTTCTTGTCACCCATACAGATTTCGAGAATAACATTGTTGAAATGATCAGACTAATCTTTTTAAAACCCCTTGTAGAATTGAAACCAGATGATGTGCGTACATAAGTATCAAACAAGTCTTATGGAATCTCGGGTAGATTGACGTATTGGTAACAATTTTCTTGTCATCCAAACAGATTTCTAAACAAAAATGTTGAAGCAATCAGATTCATTTTTTGAGATTCCTTGTAGAATGGGAATCAGAAGATGTGCGTTTATGAAAATTAAAAAACTCTTGTAGAATATTGAATGGATCGATATAATGAAAACCGTTTTCTTGTCACCCATACAGATTTCGATAAAAAAATTGTTGCAACAATCAGACTCATTTTGTGAGATTCCTTGTGGAATGGGAATCAGAAGATGTGCGTTCATGAAAATTACACAAGTCTCATAGAATATTGGGTAGATCGATAAAGTGAAAACTGTTTTCTTGTCACCCATACAGATTTCGATAAAAAAATTGTTGCAACAATCAGGCTCATTTTTTGAGATTTCTTGTAGAATTGTAACCAGAATTGTTATCACTGCGTCAATCTATCCGAGATTCTATAAGACTTGTTCGATTTTTATGGACGCGTATCATCTGATTTCTATTCTACAAAGGGTTTTAAAAAGTTAGTCTGATTGTTGCAACAATTTTTTCTCTAAATCTGTATGGGTGACAAGAAAACGGTTTTCGTTATATTGATGTTTCCATGATTCTGTAAGAGTTGTTTGATTTTTATGAACACACATCGTTTAATTCCAATTCTACAAGGAATCTCAAAAAATGGGTGTGATATTTGCAACAATTTTTTTCTCGAAATCTGTATAGGTGACAAGAAAACATTTTTCACTATATCGATCTACCCAAGATTCTATAAGAGTTGTGTAATTTTCATGAATGCAAATTTTTTGGTTCCAATTCCACGAGGAATCTCACAAAATGAGTCTGATTGTAGCAACAATTTATTTCTCGAAATCTGTATGGGTGACAAGAAAACGGTTTTCACTGTGTTGATCTACCCAAGCTTCTATAAGAGTTGTGTGATTTTCATGAATACAAGGAATCTCAAAAAATGAGTCTGGTTGCTGCAACAATTTCTTTTTCGAAATCTGTTTAGATAACAAGGAAACCGTTATCACCAAGTTAATCTTCTCAAGAAACTATGGAAACTGTGTTCTATATGGGGTATTGGAAAGTAAGCCTAATATTTCCAATTTCATTTTTCTCTAAATCTGTATTGCTGATGAGAAAACGATAGTCAACGCGTCAATCTACTCAAGATTCTATAAAAAAGTTAAACACCGAATAGTCTTAATAATTCCACGTTCAACCTATAGTGAATAGGTATTTCCAGCCACAGATATTAGTACGGGTACTAATAATTTTGTATCCCAACCACAGATTTTTATTTTCCTCTACGTCAACATGTGAGGCCAGAAATCTGCCAATCATCTATTGAAGTTTTAGCGTTTTATTTCAAAACTTATCGGAACTTGCAAACGCATTTCAGAGCACTTTCTTTGATGTCATAGGAAAAACCATCAAGTGATGGGAACAATCTGAACCGTTCGCCGAATCGTTGCGTGCACATTCTTGTCACCCATACAGATGCACATTCCCCATCTCATCCAAATCAGCGTTCCGATTGCTGTTCGGTTCATTGTTCTGTTTGTTGCTCCTAGCACGCTTTAATTCTCAATTCTCTTTTTGGAGAAAGCACGTTCGTTGTGTAATTTTATAAGAAACAGGTGACTGAATAATTTTTTGCTGTTTGAAGATCTCTTTGTTATCAACCTGAACACACTCTGTGCATGTGTTCTGTATTCATCCTGATGGGCTCTTTCATTTTGCTATAACTTCTGTCATGAAGATCATCCTTTTGAAACCATTCAGGAATTTCGGACTATTTTGTCCTCACAATCAAAGGAATTTCCACCACCAAATCCCCATAACTGTGTTCCTAATATTCATTGAATACTCTAAGTCGTTTGTCATATGTATATAATAATGCAACAATGAAGGGCGAAATACAAACAATAACTCATTTACAATAAGCGGTGAAACCGTATACCCAATGCTAAGGTGGGTAATATGAATTCCATAAAATTAATTTTCCTGTTTCGCGAGAGATCATAATCGCTTTCTATTCAGATGCGGTATTGAGGTCCAACATTGTTTGATGTTTCTGAAACCAACTATTTGACCATTTCGATGCGTTCTGGTTGAGTTTGCTTGTGAACAGGTAAAATTGTGGGTGAAAACAATAGCAATTGAATGAAATTTCAAATGGAAATATCCTAACCCAAGACATTTTGAATTACGTAAAATAAACGTTTATAGCTTATAGACAACAAACTTTTATTTTGAATGATAGAGAGGCCAAATTTGTATACAATTGTTGCTATTTGTCATTTTTGACAACGCAACTATGGATATTGTTCAAATTATTTTCATTCAGTTTGTATTGTTCAAACAATAGGTGGGACAAAATCTTCCGGTAGCGCTCCTCTAGTAAAAGTGCAATTTCAACTTAGAAATAGATCATTTTGGAGAATTATTTTGGACAAGAAAATCTCCAGAAAATCAATGAGTTTGTTGCGTATTATGTATTTTATTTTGATGTTTTGTGATTTGGTATTATTGAATAATAAGTTCTTGTTGCAATACTGTATAATTTTGAGTAATTTTTTGGCGATAACAAAAAATATAAATAACTGCACCAAAAACTTTGAAAATTTTTCGTAGTCCCCATTTAAAAAAGTTGGTGAAAAATAAAACCCCATTCAGATGGTCATGACTTTCAATCTAAATGTATTTTTTAATGCTTAACAACTTTTCTAAAAAACATTTTCCGAGATTTTCCAAAATAAGGGTACTTTACTTTCATTTTCGCCAGTGGCGGGATTTGCACTGACTCATATTGAAGAAGAAAGTGATGCTCCACAAATTGAAATTGAAGTAATTTATTTTTGAAATCCTCATTCCTTTCGGAGCTAATGCGGTATGTTGTTTTTTTATCGTTTGTCATGTGATTGTCGATTAAAAAATTAATACGCACGTTGTTAGGTATTGTCAAGGAATAGAAACAAATCTAATATGGAACTTTTTTCGTCTTGTTAGAAGGACGCCAATACCCATAAATCAATGATCTTCCTGGTCACCTGAGCTGCAATTTAAAAATAAAAATAAAATAATGAAGTGTGCACCTACTTAGTCAAGGCTAGGATAGATTCACTTGGCAGCTGAGATCGAGAAAAATCGACCCGTGAGCGTATAACAATCGCATAAGACGCATGTTTGTAGTGAAGCTCTCTGGAGTTTCAGTCTTTTACGCTACGAAACCTATACTCTGCCCATCTGAGCTTTGGAGTGCTCCAAAACATTATCATGCATAGTTCACCGTGATCTTCTTGAAAAGGCTGCTTGTACAGAGTCGCACTAAGGAACGACCGTTTTTTTTTTAAATAATATCCACCTGGGTATAGGAATTATTTTTAGGTGGAGTGTGGGGACACAAAATAGCAGTTTCTTCAGCCGTTTCTTGACATTTCAAAAATTTTAAATTTTTAAAAACCGTATATGTACACTTTACATACCACAGGTGTTAAAACGTAACTGACCACTCCGACACAGTAACAATGAATTCCGCCAGCCGATTGCAGTTGAATCTGATTGGCCAGCGTAAGGAGGCTTGTTTATTTTACCCAATAAATGCAAATATGTGTGGTTATTATGCTTGGATCACGCATATATCTTTTTTTGGGTTACTTTGTTTGTTGGATGGATTCAGTTTGGCAGCAGAAGGAATATGCTTCATATACGTTTAGTATGAACTGATTTACAATTCAACCATTCTCATATTTTGTTTTCACAATGGATTAATGAAACACATAGACTACAGTCATCACCCAAAGACAATTGTGGATCACAACAATCGAAACGTCTTGAAGTAACTTGGCTTGAAACCTTTAATTTTTTTTTAATTGCTCAATTTTGAATTGTTATTTCTATTTTATTTCATTGTAATTTCATTTTATTTCATTGTAATTTCATTTCGAGTTTTTTTGCTTACTACAATTGTTATTTTCACCTATTCATTTTAATTTTACTTATCGATTTTTCTGAGATTTCAAATTATTTTGTATCATATTAGACAAGATAATAGTCCGAACTAATGAAATAAACTCTTTTTGTCGACTCCCATCATTGAACGCATCTTTTAGCTTAGCATAATGCAACTATTGAGATTTCCAAAATAATTTTGAATTCGTATCAACATCTTCTTTCAGTCGTAACTAACGTTTGTTCCATGGGCTACATTTCTGGCGACTGGCCCACTAAAAATTCCAAATGAATTCAACCCAATTCCCATTGCTGCCTCTGTAGTATAATGCCAACAGAATTGTTGGGCTGGAGGGACAAAGGGAGGAATAAAAAAGCGAGAGAGCGCAATAAAACGTCCTCGGGCGAATCGCAGCCGGTATTTAGAATAAATTTATTCGGGAGAAGTTTATCACGGGTGAAACACTCTTGAGTGAGGCGCGCGAGACCCGTCACACTTGACGTATTAATGCGCTTCTTTCTCCGGATTAAATAACGTTTGAGAAATGAGTCGTCTGTGTTCGAGCGGGAAGGAAGTATACCCTAGGCTAGACTGTTGTTACTTGCGTTGGAGTAATGGATGAACGTAAATTGGTGTGTATTGTATCTGAAGGTGTACGACGAAGACCCACAAAAGGTTGTGGCACTTTTGAATAATAATTTTCATTCACTAAATAGTGTTTAGGAATACTATATCTACATAAGCACCTAGGCAGTCACTGTTTTACAATTCCTCATTCAGATAGAAACTAAAAGCTGACTTACTTGCAAATAAGTAGTCCAAATAATTTTGTGAAAATTAATATTATATACCCTTCTTTTTTATTGATGATATCAATGATTTATTAGCGCCCATGCAATGCTACCAATGATTTATTTTGATATTATTAAAATACAATTATTTTCTGGTTGAATCGAGTAGCAAACTCTGATTGGGCAATTCAAACGTGGCTAGATCTTATTTTGAATTCTAGCATTTGTTAGGTTGTTGGGTTAGTCTGCTTGTTCGTTTTTTTTATTCTTTTGTATTAGGTTACTCCTGGCAAAAACATTTTTTTTCAACCGAAGTGTGCGATGGTCAGGCTCTACCCCCCAAGTCTCCCGATACATTCGGGAGGGCGCGCCAGCATTATTAACCAACCACCACTCCCCACTCCGTGGGGTAAGTGATCATTGGACCCGAGAGTCATGTGCCCTGAGCAAGTTCAGTGAGCCAAGAATGATAGCCTTCTGTATCTGTCCGGCTAAGATTTCTGCCTTAGTGCGGCAAGCCGGTACGATTTTAAGAGTCGAGAGTAGAGATGGCATCATTCCATTAAGGACTCCAATAATCAGAATAACCATCTTCACAAAGTGGTCTGTATAGGGTCTGCGGAGTTCGAAGAGAAAATCTCGATATTTTATCCGTTTTTCCTTCTCTTTTCGGACGATATTTGTCTCGCCAGGAGCTCCACTACAAATATCGTCTTGCTCTGGTGGTCCAGAAGGACTACATCAGGCTTATTATTATTAGTGTGATTATTGATTATACAATACTAGGGACCCGTGCCGAATCTAAACGGATAGCAGAGCCTATATGCCTACATTTCGTCGTATCATCTTGTTACTATCAATGATTATCTATGACAAAATTCACAAAAGTATCTATAAAAGTATATATGTTCACAACTATCAGTATTCATTTTAAAACATGTAAGTACCTTTCCACCTCAAGAAAACACAGAACGAAAATGCGACCTTGACCGTCAATTTGATTCACTACTTAAAACAGAACCAACGCAATTGCAATATCTCTTCATAAAGACTGTCACATCGGTTTGTAAGAGCGTTTGAATTCATTTTATTGCGCGAAGCTTTCAACTTTGCTATAACTCAAAAGTTTTTCATTAATTAGGCATGAAATGCCTAAGGTAACTAACTGACCCATTTGAAATAATAAAAGTCAATGTTGTAATCGTTTGAATATCTTTCCAATCAGCAAATGTAACAATTCTCTTGGAAATTGAAATGGGTAGAATAAGCTCCATCCTTGAAAGATAGATATATGCCATCGCGAACTGTTGTATAGACCTACAAAAAAACAATATGTTCCCAGAAATTCACATACAGAAAAAA
>WOGN01003094.1:0-15722 GCA_015342105.1 Leptinotarsa texana
TATATCCATGCCAGAAGAATATATGACTCTGAATGTATGACCCACTTGGTGTCACCAACGAAATGTCGACATTTGAAGTCGTGAAATGGCATCGTCGAATTGACGCGGGGCTCTGACCTGCGTGATAGACCTCCGTTTCACAGCTACTCATGGAACTTTCCAAAGAATATGAAGTGTGGACGATTAGCTTTCTCCTTTGGTGAGATTCCCAATTTTTGAGTGATTACATGAAATGCTACCAGAAGTGACCTCGAAGAATCTCGACAACCTACTGATGTTCTTAGGATGGCATTTCACTGTATCTCCAGGATGTCTTTGCTTTCTGCAACTCTTGTAATACGACCATGTCGCATGTTCACTGCGCTTTGGAATACCCTGCATATGACATGATAGTATTCACATGATAGTGTTCCCACTTGTGTGCGAGATGATCTGAACACAAAGAAACCCTTTTCTTCCAATTTTCTGAGCAGTCTACGTAAGTACTGAAAATAAATCACAATTGGAATGCTTCTCGAAGTCAATAAGTTTAGTCTGAATATTTTTATTGACGTTACGGATATATGAATAGCCGTCAACTAGTACTTTACTTCTTTTGTTCAGTCATATACTTATTTTCATAGTGATTGACGTGAAGTGAGATATAGACACAGATATTTACTTTCAGTAATATTATACTCAGAACAGGTGGTGATATTGCCGAAACTTTGGACCGATTCTATTATTTTCCAAAGGATTTTTTTCTGTGCCTGATAGAAAATCAGTTTTGGTGATCTGGGACAAATTTTTGAAAATTTTTGAAAAATCATCCTCAAGAATGAATTACATATTTTGAATTATGCCAGAAAACATCATGAAATCATCAAGATCCTTCGAACATCAAATTATCAGGACCGTAGAAAAATAAAAAGCATAAAAATACCAAAGTATAGCATGAAAACAGGGATAAATTGGACACGAGGAGGCGATTGTCTTGGACTGGCTTCGCTGCAAAACAAAGGTCACAGGTGACTACTGCTGGAAACTGCCAGAATCCCGGATCTCAAAAATCAGAGAAGTCTATTTCGAAGTTTGGAGGAGTGTAAAACAACAGCCTTGAGTTTCCCAGATGGTTGGGGAAGCGGAACCCTATTAAAACACCCAACTAAACCGTATTTTTTGATTTATTGATATGCTTGAAGTACCTTCTATCCCAGACTTAGTCAACAGTGACAATTGTTGAAAAAAAAGTACAGTATTTCTTGAAACTTCTCTAGTTGGCGTTTGAATGAAAGATTTCAATTTGATAAGCCTTTTCAGCACTTATTTCAATGAATTGATGGATACAGCGTGGTAGGAGATCGTCATGAGAAATGAGAAATATAACTTTTTATTGCATCCGGAATACTCATGCTTATAAGATTCCTAATAACTGAGTATCCAACACTTGCTTGAATAATGCTTTCATAGTTAAACTACCCCCTCACATCCTTAAGTTTTGAACTCTCGATATCTTCAATATCTTCTGAGTTAAAAAAATGAATTTTCATTCTTCATTTCATAATTTTTCCACCGTTTATTGAAATTTCAATAAACTTTCATAAAACCACTTTCATAAAAGTGGTAAAAATTACATAGACAGTTTTATTTTCCATTTTTCATGATGGTCACCTACCACGGCTACATCCATCAATTTACTGAATGCATAATTACTAGAAATGACGTAGCTAGCAGATAATTTATGAAACATTGCTTGCAATATCAATAATAACATACTTCTTATATATTAAAATTCAATTCATATAACATTTTCGAAGATTATTAGCCTCAAAATTACTAGAATTTTTCGCATACTGTTGATTCATCCTCTGAAACGTCATACTCATATTATTGTTCCTTTCCAGTATGATTATCCTGATCATGTGAATCAATAAACAGATCTTCTATGATGATGTCTATTATCTCTGTTTGAAAAATCTTTTTAAAATCTGTTTTTTCGTTAATCAGCTATCACCCCCATACGAACGACAAATCTCAGAAGTTGAGAAACTTGTGCGAGCTAAGAAATAACAAAGTCTCATTATTCACTGTGTGATTTCTAACACGTGCTAGTTCACAATGACATTTCCATAGCTCGGAGGAAAACTTTGGTTTGAAAGTGATTGACAATGTTTCATGATGAATTTCACTAGATTCGGATTTTCATTGTCTGAAATGTAAAATGATTTGTAATTCCCAAAACAACTGAAAAAAAAGAATTAAAAATAAATAGTCGAAAATAACAATTATATCAAGCCAAAATAACCTGAAATGAAATAATAGTGAAATAAAATACTAGTAAAATTGAAACGATTGTACAAAAAATAAAGAAATACAAATAAATATTTGTTAATTTTCATTTAAATTTATTTGTATTTCTCTATTTTTTGTTCAATCGTTTTAATTTTACTTGTATTTTATTTCACTATTATTTAATTTCAGGTTATTTTCGCTTAATATAATTGTTATTTTAAGCTATTCATTTTTAATTCTTCTTTTCCAGTTTTCTACGGGATTTAAAATCTTTATACATATTAGACAATGGAAGTTCGAACTAGTGAAATTCGGCAGAAAATTGTTCAAAAAACTCGTCGACATATTGCATTATATCATTGAATTCGAAAGTAAGATTTTTATTTGTCATGTTATTTTTCAGTTCAGCCCAAATCAACTCCATTGGATATATGGCGGTTATCGTACAACGTTGTTATTTGCTTATAGAAAAAGCTGATCTAATTCATACCGTTTGAATTTTGACCATGACTGATAACCATGACAGCATATCGGCTACTGTGGTCGATGTCGTTGGCATTTCGTCGAATTGTTTATCATGATGTGATGCATTATCGACCACCATAAAGTTTCCCAATGGAAAATTGGGAAGCAATTGTTCCTACACCCATTTCTTATAATAATCAAAATTCATTAAGTTTCAATAATTACCTGTATTTCTGACTGGCCCACCCATATGCAGGATCTGTGACTAAGAAGATAAAACTCTCAAGCATATCCTATGAGAATGTCAGGAGTTATAGTCAATAAGAAAGTGTGTGTTCGGTGAGTCTTGACCTACACCTACCGATATAAAGGAGATATCTCCCAGAAACCTGTTCACCTTTCTGGATAGGACAAGATGAACGATGACCTCCTCGGGAGGATGTATAATGGGTCATATGTGACCTGCACTCACCCTTTCTATTCTACAGATACCGTATCACAATATTTTCATCTGATATAAACATTAGGCACACACATTTCCACTACCCGCATGTATTGACATCAGACGTTGCCGTTTACTACAAGGATTTTTCAGACAATCCATGGTATGATCACTCCAAACTTTTTGATGCGTGAAAGTAGAAAGAATATATGTTCCACTCATATAAATGAAAGGTAAGAAATGTTTTTCTATACCTAGGTATAAGTAGTCGAATAGGCTGCCGTTCCGTCAAAATGTTTCTGTTTCACCTTCCTCTATCGAAGTTTAAGGTCATGAATTTGTTTTCGCAAAGACTCCCGCTACTCTAATGATCAATGTCTCGGATGATTGTTTCACAAATTTTCTCAAGCATAGGAACTCATTTCTCATCGATATGGAAATTAATTTCATATCTGCTTGAAATTCCGAATCAGCATCATCTATAACAATTTTAGAATTTTCGATACTTCTCCTATCTTCTCTTTTCATTTTGAATTGAAAATGTTTTTTGTCACCATTTCTGTTTCTCTTATCTCTGATTCAAATTTTCATATAGCACGCAAACCCCTGTGATTCGTTCTTGAAACTTAAAAATTAAGATATATGATGGAATTGGCCGATAATTGATGAAAATCCATAACTAAAGTATTCAAAAACACTTCATTGTCAGATTATCACCGAACGATTTTACAAAATCGTAACACGTGTTCCGCCATGCAATGGCTCCTTCGGGCGTGACTTCCCTCTTAAGAATATCTGTCAAATTCTTATAAACATTAATACAATTGTTTAAACGACGCAGTGAGCCATTTCGTGACGCGTCTACTGTAAAACGACGGGTGTAGAGACCGAGAACGCGACTTGAATGCGGACAGACACGTTAGGGCAGACGTCGTTGACAGTTGTGATAGTTTCGCGAAATTACTTTATAGGTAACATAATTCAATTCTTGAAGCTATTCGTTACTGTATTTTTAAAGGAAAGATGTAAAGTACCAGTTGTTGCCCGCAGCTCCGCCCGCGAATAATTAAGTTTGTCAGTTTGTCCAAAACTCCAGGTTTCCAACATCAACACTGAAGAAATTCAATACAATCTTTGAACCCCTATTTGTCCCTCTTGGAGGAGAACATTACTGATTTCCTTTCTCGATGCTTATTAAGGCCATACAAAGAACCTACCTGCGTATTTCAAGACTCTAGGTTCAGTAGCTTCGGCTGTACGTTGATAGTCAATCAACAGGTACCCACTCATACAATACTAGATGTTTTCCGCTGTTTTACGCGCGTCACCGTGGGAACCTACCCTATGTGTTATTCTAGGTCATGATCCATCTATATACCAACTTGAATTTGAATCCGTTCAGTTGTTTAGGCGTGAAAAAGTAAAAAACCTAAATACATACATCACATTCATCCATCCTCACAAACTTTACGCATTTATAATGCTAGTAGGAGAGTGGGATCAGTAGGAATACCAATGTATTTCATTATAATCCTTTCAGTTCTCATTTTGCTAATACTACTTGATATTGTATAATTGGGTACCCATTGATTGACACACACTCTTATACTGCTACTGAACCTAGAATCATGAGATATGCAAGTAGGTTTTTTGTATAACGTAAATAAACATCAAGAAAATATATCAAGAATCTCCACCCCACGGGGGAAAAATAGGGGTTTGAAAATTATAATGAATTTCGTAAGTTTTGAAGTTGAAAACCTGAAGTTTTGCGTCAGTTGAAAAGTATCATTTCGAGTTTTTCACAATAGTCTGTCACGAAACTTAATGCGACAAACCAAATTCTACGCAGGCGAAGCCGTTGGCAACAACTAGCTACGATATAAAATTCACCCACTATAAAAAAGCAAATGCACACAATTATGGAAATAACTAATGGTATAGTACTTTTGTATAAAAACTGAAAACGTAGAAGTTTCATCAATCAATATCAAACTAATATTAGGGATAGTAATGCATCATCAAATGGTCTTATAATATAAGAATATGAAAACGACCCATATTTCTGTATAGCTCAAAAGCTCTTTGGTACTGAGTGCAAGGTATTATCAAAACAAGATCTTTCTTTCGACAAACACACACCTTCAATGTTTTTTTTCCCATTTATAGATGGAACAAATGCTATATAAAAGTGTTGAATCATGTATTTTATTGATAACGCATATGTATTTTTCTGTCGACTCAAATGTAGGACTTCAGTTTTGGTGTGGTGAGAGTATTTTCATCAGATGACATGGTAGAAATGGTCGCTGTTTTTATAAACGGAATGATACATTCACAATACTGTGAATGAAATCCTTGCTTCCTTGATATAGAAGGCTATCATTCTTCACCTAGGTGTAGACAGTTTTTTTTTCGAGTAGGAAAATCCCTCATGGACTAGATATGTGGACTCTCACAAGCTATAATTCCCTCACACTACTACTTTTGAGGCTCTTTCCGGGACTGCTTATTGCATTACTTCATGAGAGAAATTATTCCGATGTTTTTATTGTTTGCCTCATCGTGCACTTTTCTCTTGTGCTCTAATATGTTTTTACTGATTTTTGCTTGTTACTGTTCATACCAGATTGCTGATAGCATTTCATTTTTTTTGTTGAAAAGAATCATATTCATAACTGTGTCCGGCGTTAATTCACTATTTTTGGTGTTTCTACTGATTTCGACTCTCACCAGGCCTCTATTTGCATCCTCATTCACATAGTCTCTCATCTTCAAATTTCTATTGAGACTTATTTATGAGTATTCAACATGTTCCTGACTTTTCATCATTGTGCCCTTCATTTCATGTTTCTACTTTTTCTTCTATAAACGTAGAGAACGTTTTCTATCTTTCGTGGAACCAGGCGAAGACCTTCAGAATTGTACTAGGCATGGTTTGTCACCCTTTCTACATTTACATTGTCTTTTGATCAGGCTGTTTCGTCTGCGAAGCCATCAGTTTCCACTCTTTCAGCAATTGCTGCTCTTAAGATTCCATCATGATACATATTCCCTGTATCCTGTGGGACACCATAAGTGATTCTCAATTTCTCTCATTCAATCCATATCTCCTCCAATGGTCGAGAAAGTAGTCATTCGCAAACAATACTGATAGATCCCCTGAATTAGTTGGAGTTTCAGGAAAAGGTTTTGCTCAGTAACTCCTTTTAAAGTGCATTTTAATTTGGATACATGGAATAACTTAAAAAAATCACTCTATGAGCTTGATGTAAATATCTACTGAGTTTGCAATGAACTTAGTATCAACTGTAGAGTTATAAATTTTACGTTGTACATCATTTTTCTGATGAAGTCTTGTGGAAACTTCTGAAAGTTGATTCTAAAACGTTTTCCAATGTGAATACAATGAATGCTAGTCATGTAGTAGAATGAAATCACGAAATTACATTTATCGAATAATACTTCCACAGTTGATTCATAAGAAATTCATAAATGAATAAATAATGTACAATAATGATTATTGGGGCTGCACTAGCTAGATGGATCGATTTTCCTTTCAAAATCCCTTTTCAAATTCATATATGGAGACACAAACATTATCTACCAACTTATGATGATATACTATCCCAAAAAAACGCATGATAGAGAAAACCAGACGAGAAAACAAAATAGTAAGAATTTTTTGACCATTTCCTGGTTGTGACCTCATTTTATCATTTGTATTACAACAAGATAAAATTTTGATTTCAGCAATTTTCATATGCAACATCGAAATACTTTTTTCTATTGGAAGTGAACTTAAATGATGAAATTATTTCGTCAAGAGTTAAGAATGAACAGAAATTGTCATGACAACACTCGTAATACATTTTACCTCTAACAAGATGCTGATTACTGAAAATAAAAGAGAAATGAAACTCCTCAATGTTTTAACCATTTTTATTTGTAACTAACGTTACTGCAGTTTCAAACTTTTACTATAAACGAAACTGCAGTAACGTTAGTTACAAATAAAAGTAGTGAAAAACATAGAAAGTTTCATTTCTCTTTTCATTATGATTTCCTACTACATAGCATCGACTACATCCATCAATTTATTGATTACTGATAGCAAAATAATTTATATTTGTCACATTAATTGGCAGATATGTGTTACTATCTTCATTCGGAAATGTTGATATGATATTTGTGTCCTGACAGCGAAATGAGAACGCCAATATTTCAAGTCGGCGTGCCTTAATTTTTCTACCTTTGTCCAGACAAATGTATTATTTCTGTGTTTCCTTTCCGTATAGGTGCCTGATAACTTAGTTAAGGCTTTCGGGGTCGAGATTTTCAGTATCACCATCTTCATTCAAACATAGTTTGAGATTGTAATTTTGAACTACGATAACCTTCAAACCGAAATGAAGATAGTATCACTGAAAATCTCGGCCGCATAAGCGTTTACCAATTCATAAGTGTTATATCATTTTGTAACTAATAATAATGTCTCTTGATAGAATCCACTCAAAGTTCACAATGATAGTATAAAATTCTGAAATAGATTAGTACTAGCTACCTGAAGCTACTTGATGGTAGATGATCGTCCACCAGGCATCGCTTGGTGGGAGAACATCACAACGACTTAGGCAGCCTGAAGTTGCTTGCGGAATAAAGTTTCGTTGCTGTGCCGCTGTTTACGGTTTCAAGGGTTGGAATATAAGGAAAAATGCATGATGACGCTCCCAGGGTCACAATACTCCAGAGGTAAAATAGTTCCTCCACCAACATCCGCAATCAAATAGTCGTCATATTCTTGAACTCACAGAAATCAAAGTCAGGGCTTCAACAAACCCGGTCAAGTTTCTATATCCCGGCTATGATCCCACTCCTGATTCAGACGTAACTTTGAAATATCTCTTTTTATCAAAACGATCTCTCCTGTCAACGACAGGAAATGCTGGAACCCCGAAATATTGATGTTATGTGATTCAAAATTATATTACAGAAGACCACCGAATTCATGTGCTGCATTTGCCGACCACCTAGCGATACACAATATAGGGCACTATTCTCTTCACTTGCGAACACCATTGACTTTATGCAAATCAATCGTCCTAGTGCCGAAATTTCCATATTCGGTTACTTCAATGTTCACAATAACGAATGGTTCGAATTTTCAAATATCACCGACGAAGGTCGTGAAGCTGGGGCTTTTGCAATAAGCAGAGGGAATTATGAATGAGCCAATCAGGATTCCTGACCATGATGGAAAATATGCTAGTATTGTAGATCTATACCTAACAACCAATCCAGAAATTTACAGTCACTGCAAGGTCTCCATTGGGATCTTCTCACCACAAACTCATTTCAGTGTTGAGTGAATTACAGATAGATGTTGGGAAGAATATAAGCCACGCAAAGTTTGGCATGATATGTTAGCTGCATGGGAGGATCTTCAAGACCATTTCCGAAATTTTTCCTGACTAGATGTTTGTTTCAGCTGTAAAAATCCATCAACGTGTGCTTCTGAATTCACGGAATTCACCATCCATAAGTACATACATTCCTGTTTTAATGAAATGACCTTCTAATGGTTCAACAAAAATCACAAGCAAGCCAACAGTGGTGCAAAAATCCCAGTGCCGAAAACCGAACTAGGTTTGTTGATGTTGACAATAGCTGCGAACTTAGGATAAATGAAAGCAAAGAACTTCACAATTAGAGAATATGGGATACACTGCTTGTCAATTCCAACGGGTATAGAGCCTTTTGGTTGGTAGCTAAAGCTGTTAATCAGAACTTCACATAATCCAAAACCCTCTTTTTTTGTAATATCAGCGGAACATACCAAGAATACAATTCAATACAATATTTTTAATATTTCAATAATTCTAATATTGCTCTGCTGACGACAGCACAACTGTCTTGTAATTCCATTCGAATTCCAGGATATCGGCTAAGAAGGTATATCTTCACCGGCAGCAGGAGGTTGTATATCTTAATGAGGATTTAGAAGTGAAAGTAACCAGGTTCAATTCATTGCCAAAAAGACAAATGTCTTCGAACCGGATGTAATGATGTCAGGTTAGACATTTCCGTTTTCTACTTCGATAAGTTTCTTTGGGGTTGAAATGGACACCAGTATGCCTTGGCACAATCATGTCGCTGCAATTGTCAAGGCTGCTTTTCAAAAGCTTGGAAGACTGTTCCAAACCAGAAAACTGTACACATCTCAGCAACTTTTGATTCTCTATAAAGCTCAGCATAGACCTTCTCTTTGGAGTTTTGTTCTCATGTATGGAGCTCCGCCTCCAAAAATACCCTGCGGTTGCTGGATTCCATCCAGAAAAGAGCTATCCGCCTGACTGGAGACGCAAATATCAGGTGCAATCTTGATAGCCTGGATGGAACATTCAAAAAAGGTTTGATATTTATCTCTTTTCTATATATAGTTTCAGGGGAATTGTTCAAGTGACTTGGCACATTTGATCCCACCAAGAGCGGTACATATCAGAAATACGCGACGGACTATGGCTGCTCATCATTATGAGGTTCAACTCAGTACACCTTAAACTCCACTGTTTGAGAACTGTTCCTTTTGGAGAACTACGTTTTTCCAAATATATTTATTTTCCAGCGATTCAAATCCATCAGATCGCTAGTTTCGCACAGACACCACTCTGAGAGCGCCTAAAGGATTTTTCTGTAAAGCTTGTGTTTTGCCCCAAAAATGGGGGACAACATACGACGAAAATGTAACCTTCACTTCCAAAATAAGTATCCACATCAAAATCTTCCTTCATCACGCATTATAATGTGCATGAAATGTGTAACACTTCAACACCCTTCAACAAGAGATAAATTGTTTGATTGAAATAATAGGGTCGGATTACAAATCTGTGATTGTCGGTTCAGTATAAAAAATATAATAAATTCTTCAGTCCACGAGGACAGCAATAGCCTTGACAAAGTGAACAAATAAAACTTAAACGGTACACTGCCGAACAAGGAATCGATTCATAAAAGTCTGGGCCCACAATATTCGATTATCACTCACCGTTGTCCAGTCCCACGATGGAGCTCTCACAAGGTTGAGAATTGAGACAAACGCCAACACCTTTCACGTAGAAATCCGTCTAAATCTACTTCACGTAGAGAAACGGATAATCAGCCAATACAAAAACCACCAATTGATTGTTATCAATTGGTGGTTTTAAAACTTGGATATGCAACCATTCACTTGTCGGAACTTTTTTATTTAAATTGTCGAACACGAACCACTCTCCAGTTCGTCGCTCTACCGACTGACTTTATTGTCTCTTCCCCTTCCTCCCTTCTCCGCTACGAAATATTCCCGTGATGACCAAATATACTGCGCGAAACAACTCTTACTTAACTAGACAGGGGCGGCGTTCTACAAATGTTTATACCTACTAACGTATTTGATAAGGATCAATATTTTATTCATCTATATTAATCAAGAACTTATACTGACAAACCCCCTTCTTTTTGAATTACTTCGTTCATTACAGAAAACTAAGAAAATCCTTTCGGTACTTTTTGAGATAATCGCATTCAGTCAGACACGCAGACGAACAGACTGATACTTGCGGAAAGACGCTATATACAATCTTGATTTATATAGGTTGCTGTCTCCACTTTCTTCAAATTTCAACTTGTACCATCCGCAGTTGACGGTGGCAGGCTGAATCTAATTGTCAATGTTCTACTCATAAAAATTATGCTTTTTTGAAAGGCATCTCAAGACCTTCAAAAATTCGCCATAAATTTGTAGTCTGGCAGGTTGATATTCCATTCAGTTTCTTTAGGTGATTCTCCAGAAATGAAACACACACTCGAAATTGATGAAATTCTGGTGGCGATGGGATTTTCCGTTACTGCATTTCACAGACAGAAAGTCCCAGAAGAGCTTTAGAAAACCACGAATCAGATCCCTGTGAAATTAGCATTTGAGCTGAGAACTCCGAATTGGTCGAGATATACATCGCTCACATTTGTTTCATCTTGGACTACGAACTAGAGAATTGAAGAGGCAATCAATTAATGGATATGCGACTCGTAGCTTAGTTTTCCACTTTCGATTCAGTTAGTATGAAATATAGCGAAACTGTAATCGAGATAAGAGCTCTGGAGCTGAAGTAAATCTTGCATGTTGATTCATAAGCTTCTGAATTCATTATACTGAATGATGTGGGAATTATCCGGGTGAACATGATGATTGAATTCCAGTTTGAGGTGATATTTTGGAAAATATTTTCAGATATATTATGAAAGAGAAGAACTATTCACATTTTGTGTTGAAAACTATCAGAATTTCATTATTGAGCATTGTTATCATAACATATGTGATGTTTCAGGAAAATCAAAGTTTGAAAATCATTTCCTCAAATTTCGTTAATTGACAAGAGATTCAAAAATTTTCAGAAAAGCCAAACTAAATCCCACATTGAAACAGAAAGTCGACAGATTTATTTCCAACTGACGCATTTAAAAAATTCACTTCGATGCGAGATTTTCACTTCCAAGTGAATTTTTATCAAGTATCGGCCAGTTTTTTATGTATAGTGAGGGGGCATACTTGAAGACTGGCTGTGAATCAAATCATCAAAATGAGCAGAATTCTTCATAGATGCAATTCATTTATATGCTGTTGCCGGGACAACAGTCCATCATCGACATGAAGTCGATGATTTCCCATAATTAAAAATCAAATTCCTTTCAGAGTATCGTTTTTTGAATGATACTGAAACTAATGACAAACAACATATTTGTCATCCCCCGATCCGCCCGTAAACGAGGTACTAACCAACCGCATATCCAATATGCCCAATTTCTCGTACCAGGAATATAAGGAAAACTACTTCACATATAGTAATAGGGAATACTCAAAAACTGGCTGTGAATCAAATCATCTGAAAGAACAATTCGTTCAGGCCAGTCTCAATTCATCTATACTGTAGATTCATGAACTCACACTCGTCAGAAAACAGTAAAGACTAATTCCTTACAGGGCGTTGGATTATATCCACCAGATGTCAGTGCAGGATTCATCACTGAAGTTGTTCCCGCATATGCTGTTGGCGATACAACGGCCACAATCGATTTTCAATTATTGGTTGAAGAACAAAAACCAGAAAAAAATCTTGACTAAAACATAAAAATATCATTCAATGCTTCTTCTCTTTATGATATCCATATTGCACCAGCTTCTAAAGAAAGAATTTTGTTCATTCTTACTTTTTCTATTTCATCATCATACACAGTCTTTCTTCGGCCTCAACCATTCTTTTCCAGACTTTGAAATTCAGAATGCTTTCTCATGATGAACCCTGTTTTTTTGTCAATTCAGTATCGTTTCAGTCATTATGTATTCTATACATCAGATTCTCTTGACAGTCATAACTGATAATGTTTCTGGCGGTTCATATGAGTTTCAATTTTTTTTATTTCATTTTAACCTTCCTTTTTTCTTGGCCGTTAACTCTCATTGTTACTCCAAAATATTTAGATTTTTTTCTGATACTGAAAGTTTGTTTCCCTTCAAGTAGTACTTGCTGTTTCGTTTTTTTAATAAATGAATCTATCATTACTTCGTCTTTTGTTGCATTATTTTTAATCAGACTGCTTTTGTTTTGCTCTCATTTGTGTTTTCTTTATGCTGAGGATTTTTCGAATAAACTCATTGACCTAGTATTGTGAAAAAATTGTTTTTGATTCATCCTGTCCTAAACTTACTCGAAAAGTTCGAACCGTAACGTAATTTTTTCATTTCATCATTGATTTGAAATCCCTGAAAGAATATAAAAAATTTGAAAGATTAGCTGAAAAATATAGAAAAGCTTCCACAACCAGTACTTGTACTTCCCTCCATCAGAGGATTGTCGGAAGGTATAAAAGGAATTGGGTTCTAGGATCTGGGAATATTTTGCGTAGCAGTCTCACGAAAACCAGGCCACCAAACGCGGACTGTGATTGAAAGAATTATATTTACCGGATACCCTGTTGGTGCATAAAATCCTTTATCGGTGAAACTAAGAGGCCATTGAAAGTTTGCATTGCCGAGCACAAGAAACACACTCAGCGAGGAAAAACCAACAAATCAAGAATATCAGAGCATGTTTGGACTCATCAACCCAACATCAAGTGGGCTCAAGCTGAAATCATCCACTAGAAAGAACATATATGTTGTCCGACAACGCATTTATTTAAGCTAGCGTAGGTATACGCAACAAATGGAAACCTTTTATCAAGCAGAATACGACCAACTCTGGCCAAATGGTTAGTGCCAACTAAAACCGATAAAGCGGAGAGAGGGAAGAGGAGATAGCTGAAAGCACTCAGATTTTGAAGGAATATGTCCAGTTATCACCCGAATATTAGAAATCGAAATTCAAGTAACCTGGGTTTGGATTCTTTTAATTTTTAATTTTCATTTCTTGTAATTTTTTTTTTCATCTCGTGTTAGTATTTGATTTTTTTAATTTTTTGGTTGCTGTGCGCATTTTATTTCATTGTAATTTCAGGTTTTCTGCTTATTATAATTATTATTTTACAGCTAATCTTTTTAATATTTTACAGATTTATATCATATAAGATAATGGAAGCCGAACTAAGGAAATACACCACGAAAAATTGTCAACCACTTCCAATCAAACATAGCATTTCCACCCTCATAATCACAGCAATTTGCATAAATTATCAAGCAATACTATCGATTGGTGTTCTCTAGTAATATTTTTACCTAGTCTGCTCTATAGGCATTGTACCAACATCTTTATTTGTCATAATGTAATGCTCCTAACAATTTTCACAAAATTACTGTTCTTCTTTTATATATGCGTCCATTGTAACCATAATGCAGTCTCCTGGTATCTTTTTTTTCTCCCAGACCTGTTTTGAGCGTGTATTTTTTCTGCAGTTACACTCCACTCACTTTTTCAAAATATACTTGTCTAAGTTACATTGTATATATCTCAAACAGAGTGTTGGCACATAGTAACACTAGGACCATGTGAGTGCAATTTTTATCGACGGATTCATTCATTCTAGTTAGTTTTATAGTTTGGAGAAAGCTTCAAAAATTAAATATATTGAGTCCTTATTTTAATAAGTTTTATGGAAATGAAATTCAGACAAGAGCGGTGATATAATACACCATTTCAAGTTACTAATAACTGAGCAGGATTTTTTGGAGAAATGTGTAGGTAGAATCCCGGAAGTTGGGAGATTTTTCATTGTCAATTCCCTTTCTTTTCAGAGTATTTCATTTTATATTTCGGGAACTGGAAGTTTTTGAAGTGTTTTCTTCATGATAAATTGTTAATAATAATTGCAATTTCTTATGCGCTGCAGAATCATGAAATTCCATTTGTCTACACGTCATTCTATTCTTAATCCAATGAACTGTCACTAATAACGATAGGAGCTCAATATCTACTTGACACGAATTCTACTTATAAACTAGACCAATTATGCAGAACCAATTACCAAAGTCAAACTATATTTCAACGTAGAATCGTTAAGTTTCCCAACTAGATTTGATGGCTCATTACAATTCCATGATGAAAGTTTCTAATTCAGAGTATCTAGATTCCTAGATAAAGGATATGCATAGTTAATGTATATTGTGGATGGTTTTTGAAGATAAATAGGAGCACAAACTGTTTGAAGGCTAAAAGAACTACAATGATGTCAAGATGTAGACACTATATTTCAAAGGCAATATGTGCTCAAAATGTGACCTAGAACTATGAATGTCTTCATTTCATTTCACCATTGGAGGTCGAATTCATCTCCCAATTCAACAACTATATAATTCAATGGGAATATAATAACGATAAAAGCTCTGGAGCGTGGACAAGACTTCTTTCACTGGTTGAGTTATAATTTCCTAGAAGAAAGCTCATTGTTCCGGAAAGACGAATCAGTTATTACTTCAGAAACTTTGCAATTCTGTTCTTTTTTTCAGATTGAAAACGTGTGCGAGAAGTATGAAATTGGAAAATGATAATGAAAGATATTAAGCATGAATTGTTTTGCTGGAAATATTCTTGACTTTAGTGATTATATGTCGTTCATATGAAAGTTAATGGGTTGATATAGTCATAAAATTCTGGAATTTATTTGCATTCTTCACAATCACAAAAACCACATGAATGCAAATCTGAGGTATGATTAAAATTTCGTGCATTTCATTAGGTCGGACTTCAATTGTCTAATATGATATATAATGATTTGAAATCCCTGAAATGATCAATAAAATCGAAAGATCAGCAAAAAAATTATATTAGGAAAATCAGCCGAAATAACAATAAAATAAAATACGTGCAATCATTTAAAATTGAACAATCAACAAGAAATAAAAATTAAAAGATTCCAAGCCAAGATACTTCACGACGTTTCGATTGTTAGTAGTGTAATGAATCAGAGGCCGGCCCTGACAGTTGCTGCACGTGCCGGGCTCGTGGCAACGGCAAAGGAAGCGGTCAGATCAGACGCGAAAATTCCGTATACGCCGAGAAGCGAAACGAGAGTT
>WOGN01003095.1:0-15721 GCA_015342105.1 Leptinotarsa texana
GCTAATCTCAGCTCCCATTGGAGTACCAAAAGTTTGTTTATAAATTTTACCATCAAATGAAAAATATCATTTATTAAACGAAAAAGTTATAAGGATACACTACAAAAACACACTTTTGTCTATTTTCCACGCTATTTCTTTATTGTGACTAGTTTCGGCTATTACACGGTTGTAATAGCCGGGTAATAATTTTGCCATATGTTCTTAAATCAGTAACCCAAACAGTTTCACCAATTCCTAAACCTGATAGATCCTTAGACGTATGTCTATTATTATAATTCCCAGATTGTTTTTCTTTTTTAATTATCTCTTTTTCTTTAAAAATTGCTCTTGGATCAACAACATCTTCTAGCAGACTGGGTACGACCGGTAAAAGAGTTCTTATTTTCCTATTCATCAATAATTCAGCTGGACTGACACCACAATCAAGAGGGGTGGATTGTTAAGACATGAGGGCTAAATATATATCATCATTATTTTTAATCACATTCTTTGCTACTTTAACTGCAGCTTCCACACAACCATTAGACTGAGCATGGTACGGGCTACTAGTAATATTTTGAAAATTATAGTCACGAGAAAACTTGCCAAATTCTCCTTGAATATCCCAAGATTGTATATGTAGTATCCGGACAGAAATGTAAGATGATACCTGTAACGGCGTCACCTCACTTGTGTAACATGTTTGGATCATTGCACGGTGACACTTTCGCTCTGGAAGCATTATAAGTTTTAGCGGTGGCTAAAAACCGAATTTTTATTTGAAGTGTTTATAGATATCATGCAACAGTCCTTCGACTGGCTATTACGTATCATGTTAGCGGTTACGAGTCATATGTTAAAAAATGGATAGGCGCCTCAATAGGTCTTTATATTTTGCCAATTTGAATTGTCCACTTAGTAATATAATTATTGAAGACAATACACTCCAAAGTCATATTTGGACTCTATGTAAACAGTACTTGTAAGTAATGGAATAATAACTCTTTCACTATTAAACTGAGGCCTAATTTTTTTTGATACCGCTTTGTTTAGTAATTGTTACTAGTTAAAGAAGGCAGCAAACTTCAAATGACGCATGTAAAAATTATAGCATTTTATAAATTAGTGTTTCATCGTCAACTGTTTTATTATAAGTACCTCAATGTTTTCACAAAATCAAGCTTCATTTGAACTTTTTTATGGATTAACAGAAAATGTCGACACCTTGGTCAAAAATCTTCACATCCTGGCCCGTTTGGGCTATCTTCCTCACGCAAAGTGGTCACAACTGGGGATTTTGGACATTATTGACGGAGATTCCCGCTTACATGAGCAACGTGATGGATTTCAACATCAAATCTGTGAGTTGATTTGTCTGGGTACCAAAGTTTCCCTGAATTCCCTCTTTTTTTTCGCAGAATAGTGTTCTTTCTGCACTGCCATATTTTGTACTCTGGGTATTGAGCTTCGTCTTCAGCTCCATCGCCGACTGGCTGATCAACAAAAATATTCTCACAATTGGAGTTTCCAGAAAAGTGTTCAATACTATTGGTGAGTTGGACTATTTTCCTAAACAGAGAATTGGAAGTGATTTCAGGAAAAAACTAGTGAAAAAGTAGATCAAAATTCTTTTCAGTTCAGAAACTAAAAAATATCATTTCTATTGATAAATTCATAATGGATTTCAAGTAATATACGATGCAAGACATATTGTTCAAATTCTCATCAAATTAACTGAATAATAATAGTTCATAATAATAACATAATTTTCTCAAACAAAGCATTTAAATTCAAATAGAAAACTCATATCTAAACTGATTTTTTTTTCATTTTTGATGCCAAAATTTATATTCATAAGAAAAACTGTTTCAGCAAGTTTTAGTCTGGAATACTTTTCACGTTTACAATAAAGAATCTCTTAAAAAAATTAGTACTTATTTTTCCTTTTAGAAAAATACCACAGCATCAGTCTTAGACAAAGTTTTCAGTTTTTTTTTTATATTTCAGTCACGTCATAATATTACATAAACTTACTTATTATCGATATTCGTTATATTTCTATTTTTTTTTTGAAAGCTAGAAGGCGCATAACTTTAAAAATCATGTCTGACAACAGCAGTAGCAGTTTAAATCTCTCCCTCTCCTTCCTTATACAGGGTGTTTATTCAAAAGATATTTTGTTCTTTGATGATTTTTGATAGGGCACTTTGTTTCGAAGATACGGAGCAAAACGAATTTCGACAATAATAATTCATTTCCAAACAGTACATGTTTCTTATTCTACAAGAACTATTGAAAATGACTCCAAAAAATCCAATCTTCTCCTCATCGACTCCCGAACTCTTTCAAAATCCCCAGGATCGTTTCTGATTGTGTTATTTACCCTGCAAATTGAATGTCTGCAGCCATTTGTAGTGATCGGAATGTTGTAGGTACCAACGGAATTGTTAGATTTTTTATCATTTGGTAGGTCCAGTGTAGTATACTATACTTTTATTTCAGCTACGTTGATATATTTAATATTATCAAACTTGTTATTGTCGAAATTATTTTTCGCTCCGTATCTTCCAAACCAAGCGCCTCATCAAAAATCGTCAAAGGAAAAAATATCTTTAGAATAGTCCAAGGACAAGTACCTTAATTTTTTTCCGCACGTTCAATAGATACCCTGTATATTAAACGGAAAATAAAATGACAATCAAAATATTACTTATACCGTATCATTTGACTGATAACATTATGAAAATATGAAAAATATTGTAATGAAGCATTTGTCAGAACGTGACTTTTGTGAACGTCAAAATGCAAAGAAATCTTTCTTTTTGATTACACTTAATATTTAGTTGACTTGTTCTCGTCATAACATGGAGAGCTTCATCGAACATTCTATAAATTCATTTTGATTCCTGTTACATGACCTTTCATGATATAAAATTGAAAATATAGAATACACATCATTTCATTTAGCAAACTTTCTAACATGCTCGATTCAACTTCCTTAATATTGCAAAATATACTCCCAAAGTTATTGGGAAGTATGCTAGCTAGTCGGCTAATGTATTGTGAGTTCTCTATCTCTAACTAGCTCTCTATTTTTCAATGGCCGTTGCTTCTCACTTGCGCGTATTTGACCAGGATTTTCCTGTTAATAATTATCAGGAGCTTTGTCGGAGGGCGCCTTGCTTTACGCAAACCAGCCACCCTATTTACTCTTCAATTTTTTTTGTTAAAAAAATAACTAATAAATAAAATTAAATAAAAAAAATTAAATGAATAATTATATCTGTACCTGGGAGGGATACAACACTATGTCCATTTTTTTCCATATTGACTTTATTACAGAGTTAAAATCAGCTTTTCTCATATTTCTTAGAAGAATAGAGCACTATGTCCAAAACCAGTTAGAACTGGATATAGCATATTTTAAAACAACACCAAGTCCACTTTCATTTAGAGGGATAGAACACCATGTGGACTTGGTGTTTTATCCTTCTGAAGCATGTGAATTACTACTGGACATAGTGTTGTATACCTCTACACAGCCTGGCGGATTGTTAGTGAACTAAGAGTACTTTTGACAGTTCTGATGAGTTTACATAGTTGGATGTACTTTAAGTCATAATATTTGCTCTTTTTTAGTATTAGTAAGAATAATGAACCATAATTCTCATGGGAGAAAGATTTTGGAATTATTGAAAAGTTCTAAAAAAGGTTCTACTACAGGTAAGTTACTGTTTTGCTCATTATTTTTAATGTGATATACATAACCTCAAACAGTCAATATAATGTTTTGTTATGAACCTAAACTTCAAAATATTATGTTTTTAAGACTTGTTTTATTTGAGAACCAAATTATACAAACAGCAAGGATGTTGAAAATGAAGAGGATAATGGAGATGACTTGAGTTTCGACGAAGATGATGATGACTCTGATCGGGACAAAAATTATGAACCTCCAAGCTCTGAAAATTATTCCAGTGTTGATGTCCCTGAATTTAATGAAATACAAAATGAGGTCATTAGAAATAAAACTAGTGCTAAAACAAACTCAAATGGACATGAGGTACGTTTACCTGAGGAAGACTTATATTATTTAAACAGCGACAATGAAAATATTGCAGAAAATCAAGTAGGCCTAGGTTTGCAAGGAACAGTAGGCGAAAGGAGAAAAGTGAAAAATAAATCTATTTCTACTCAGATAGGAAAAAACGTGTCGTTCATACCAGTGAATGGGCATGTAATATACAGAAACGTAAATATTCTGCAGGTGAAGAATATATTAGTAAAAAGGGTAAAGTTGTCCCTGCCAGAATTATTAAACCTCCTTGTTCTTGCAGACTGAAATGTTCTGAAAAATTATTACAAAGTGACAGACAGGAGATCTTTAATGCATACTGGAGTCAGGAGAAGGGAAATGACACAAAACGGCAATTCATTGTTTCATGTGTAGAGAAGCATAGTACTGTCCGTTCAAGAAAACGAGACCTTGCCTCCAATAAGTCAAAACAAAATACTCTACAATATTATTTTACAGTAAAAGGTATACGAACTAGAGTATGTAAACTTATGTTTTTGAATACTCTATCTATATCAAACACCGTGGTAGTTAATGTTTTGAAAAATATTGAACCAGGTGGAATTGTAAAAACCGATCAAAGGGGTAAGCAAACTCCCGTCAATAAAACACATGATGACACTGTTGAAAGTGTAGTAAGACACATATCTTCCTTTCCAAATCATAGCAGTCATTACACTAGGGAAAAGAGTGATATGAAGTATTTGGGTCCGCACCTGAACATAGAGAAAATGTATGAACTGTAAGTAGAGGATTGTAATGAAAATGATTTCAACCCTTTGTTAATAGCTAAAAAATGGCTCTACTACGATGTGTTCAACAAAAAATTTAAGTTGAATTTCAAACCACCAGAAGTAGACACGTGTGACACATGTGATTATTTTCAAGCAAAATTAAAGAATAATTTGACTCTAGATGAAAAAAATTCTATTGAAGAAGACCATAATACACATCTGGATGAATCTAAATTAAGGTATGATTTAAAAAGCGAGGATACCAAAAGGACTAACAATACCCTCAAGGTATTAACGAGTGATCTTCAAAATTGTTTGCCGTCACCCCTTATAACAAATTGCATAAGCTTTTACAAGAGAAACCTTTGGAGGTTGAATTACACCCTTTTTGATTCTTCTGATTCGTCAGTACATTGTATTATGTGGGACGAATCCAAAGAAGCTCGTGGCGGAAATGAAATCGGATCTGCATTACTGAAATAGGCAGATACCGTCATTCCTGGCAGTGACATTGAATAAATCATTCTGTGGTCGGATAATTGTTACGGCCAGAATAAGAATATTAGCCTTATAATGTGTTCCTTTTGGATACTCAATAAGTATCCTCAAGTAAAAATCATCACTCAAAAGTTTCTACTAAAGGGCCACACGCATATGGAGGCGGATATTGTCCATGCGCTGATAGAGCGGAAGAGAAAAAAACTTAACAACATGACAATTCTAACGCCCTGGGATTGGCAGCAGTTAGTCAGACAAACCTCAATGAAATATACTGTGCATAATATGGAACTGGAAGAATTTAAAAATTTTAGGTCTTTGTACGATGTCAAAACATGTGAAAATCCGCCCTTCATTAACAGAAAAAAAGATGTCAACAAAGAACAAGTTCTTCTGTCAACCTGTGTTCAACTGCAAGTAAAACAGAACAGCATGGGAACTCTGTTTTTGAAAAGTAATTTCGCTGATGAAAACCAGGAGATTGACCTTGTTAGGTTTCGAAGTCGACACCTTACATTGCCAAACGATTAGCAACTGGTAATACAAAGTCCAATACCAATATCACAACAAAAGTATAATGATCTATTGGCATTACTACCATATGTTCCTACAGTTTGCCATGACTTTTATAAAAACTTAAAGCATACTAGTAATACCACTAGTGAGTACCCTGAAGGAGACTTACCTTATGATGACTGAGTTTTTTGCATCTAAAATACAATTTTGGTTGAATACATAAATGTATTATTTGTATTTGTAGAGAGAATTATAAATAAAATAGTTAAATACATTTTGTAAGTCAAATAGTATTGTGGTTGTTATTGAATATCCCACATTAGGTCTTACAGTACAATAACTTCATTAGAGGGATACAACACCATGTCCATTAAAAAGTAAAAAAAAACCGTAAAAAAGTTTTTTCATTTTATAACAACTGCATGATGTAAATAACAATAAAAAGAATGTTCTGGTAAAATATTGTTTCAACTTCTCAATAAATAGCTGTACCAATAACACTTTTTGTTGAAAAAAAGTTTAAAACTCGTCTCCTGTGAAGTTATGAAAATGGACATAGTGTTGTATCCCTCCGCGGTACAGATATAATAGTCGCCTCTTCAACCGGAGATCTTCTGGTTTTATCTTTCACATAAACATACACGCATTTTCCGAAATTCTTATAGAACTGATGACCTCGTCGAATCCATCGACATCTAGCCTAGTTACTGGCGTAGGTAGTAAGGGCGTAAGAGTGTTTGTTATCGGAACAACCTTCCTCTGTTGCAGTCGGAGAGAAAGTCGTATTGTGAATTGTATTTATTTTCAGGTCTGATAGTTCCTGCCATAGCACTGATTTACCTTGGGAATACTGGTGCAGATGAGCACAACAAAGCTATAACCTTACTAGTCATAGCTGTTGGGGTGAACTCTGCCATTTACTGCGGTTTCAACGTGAACCACATGGACATATCTCCAAATCATGCTGGTACTCTTATGGGAATCACGAATGGTGCCTCAAACATTTGTGGTATTGTGGCTCCCTTAGTAGTTCAACTTCTTGTTGTGGAAGAGGTATGATTTCATTATTGTTTATTTTCAAATCGAATGGGAAATGTTTTAAGGAGAGAATAATTTTTGGGAAAAAACGTTTTGGCTTTCTTTAGGGTCTTCCAACAGGGACTTCCGAACTTTGACAATTGATAACGGTCATCTTGTAGAAGCTACGTATGTCAAATTGGTTGTCATTCATTCAGACTGGTTTACCAAATCACCATGGATGAATATAACATGCAACAACACGTGCGAATGATAAAATTATTTCATCAAAATGGGTGTCCTGTTTAGGCCACGTACTGCGTGCTTCGCCCATTTAACGGTCGCCATAATCGTCCTTTCGAGGAGACTATTTACAATGTGGTGAATCAATTGAGTGCACTGGCCCAGTAGACGATCGACCAACATCCGTACGTCAAAGAAAGACAAGATCTACCAAAAACATAGCCGCTGTCTGTGGGAGTGTGAAGAAGAATCCGAGACAGTGGACTCGGCTTTTCGCAGACCACAACGAATTTTGCGTCGTAACTTCGACCTACACACGTAAAAAATTCAACTGACCCAGGAACTGAAGGTAAACGACTATAGAAAACGCCATGTGTTCGCTGAATGGGCTCGGAGCAGTTGGCAACTGACCCCTAATTTTCATCGAAAAATCATCTTCAGCGATGAGGCTCATTTCTGGGTACGTGAATAAACAAAATTGTCAAATTTGGAACGATATTAATCCACATGAGATCCAAGAGTGTCCAATACATTCCGAAAGAGTCTCTGTTGGGTATGGATTTTAGGCTGGCAACGGCTAGCACTATATGTCGATGATTACTAACTTCTTTTGGCTTGAATTGGATGATTTGAATACTAACGACAAGAGGTTTCAACAGGACGGTGCTTTATGCCCATGCCACTTTGGATATTCGGCATCAGCGAGGGCATGGTCATCCCTCGTGTAGGTGGTGTGAACTGGCCACCGAAATCGTTCGACCCCGTTAGAATTTTTCCTGTGGGGTTTTCTTAGGTCGATGGTGTATGGAAATGAGCCACAATCTCCCTTTAAGCCTACATAACCCATGCCATCGGTCAAATTCAGCCTGATTTAGCCATAGCCATAGAAAATTTGAAGTTTCGGATGCACTCCAACCAAAGAAGCCATGGCATACATTTCAATGATGTTGTGTTCTAGAGATACTGGCAATAATGGGTCTTTCAAACGGATAAAAAATTCTGATATCTCACACACACTCTGTTTCATTCAAATTGAAAGATAGGAAGCGCCTAATTAGAGACCTTATATTTCTCCATCTTTATATATATATTTTAGTTATTACACACAAAACTAATTGAAAAAACTATTTTGTTTCAATATATTTAGAAAACCCATTTTTCGTTTTTTCCTCAAATAGGGCATCGAAAGTGGAAAATTATGAATCTTGTAGAAAAAAAAACAAATGTCACTGAAACTTTCAAAACATGAAAATTTGTTTTTGTAAAAAAGTATAAAATACTTGTTGATGAGTGAATCTCAATCCACTAACGTATACTGATGAAAATTAATGATTGCAATAAACAAGTATTTTTTAAAATGTATGTGCATGTATTGGAAATCGTGAAATGTTATCAATTCAAGTTTTTTATAGCTCTGAAAAAACAGACTATAGCGGACTTGAGGTTTGATTGATTCTACAAAACTAAAATAATTTAATCCTTATACAGTGCATGCATACAGAGACTATTGAAAATAATAATATTTCACAAAATAGTTCAGACTTTCGCGGCTGAGGTTTTCAGTGTCACTGATTTTCGAGTTTGAAAGGTGTGGATTTTTGAAATGTTTTCCTCAAGTTTCGCTGGTGCAAGTGGCTAGCTTCTTCAGAGGTTTAACCGTCATCGGACAGCAAGCCATGACGGTTAAACCTCTGAAGAAGCTAGCCATTCGCGTCAGCGAAACATCAGGAAGAAATTTCAAAAATCCACGGCTTTCAAACTCGAAAAACAGTGACACTGAATAATATTTCAAAAACACAGGGACTATTAAAATCTCAATTCTATGAATGGGAATTTTGCGAACCGTGAAAGACAGAAAGTAGGCTAGATTATGGCAAATTTACCTTCAACATTGAAATTTTCAATATGGACCTTTTTCTTAGTGGCTTTATCATTATACTTTCGTTATCATTTTCATTTCCAGAAAAATCCGGAGCAATGGAAAGTAATATTCTACTTAACGGCTTCCATTTATGCTCTTGCGAGTTTAATCTTCGTTATATTTGGATCTGGAGAAATTCAACCATGGAATGATGAAGATAAATCAGGTGTGTAATGAAGATATATTCTGTTTTTCATCATCAGTCATATAGCACAGTTATTGACAAATATTGTTTTATTGTATTGGAAAACCATAAGGAATCGACAACAAATCCCTTTCAAATACATATAACTCTCTATCAGTTGAAATTTTTGGCAATAACAATCATAAATCTGAACTGGAAGTCATTATTATACGTTAACATCAACATCAATTGAGTGATAGAAACCATCTCTTTCGAATAATTGTAACACCTTTTATAAATTACAATTCCGTGTTTTGTAGGTACAGGATATCATTTCTAAATATTTTTTCCAACCTGCTACCTAGCTAGACCTTTCAACTCATTGTTGAAAGGACAGTATTAGCTGACGCTTTCAACACATAGTTCTGTTTAAAATCTGGAAGAAAGTTTTACGGTTAACAGAAATGTGGGGATTTCAAAGAATAACAAAGATAGGAATACATTCCAGTAACACTTTGCTGTGACTTATTCGATTGATGACCTATTTATTTTGTGGAAATTCATATAAAATATAGGATAGAGAAAATAACTTATTTCTAATTTCTACTAAAATTTTTATTTGTGGAAATTTTTATTACTTAAATGATAAAGAAAATAACTCAGATCTATTTTCTGTTAGGATTTCCATTTGATCAGTTATCTTGTGAATGGTTTAATAAACCGAAACTAAAAATTAGATGAAAGTTATTCACTAGATTGTTTACAAAACCGCAAGTCATGTTTCGCACTACATGGTGTTTATTAAAAATGCGGCAAAAATTCAAAGGGCTATTCCTTGTAATGTACTAAAATACTATTGAAAATTACTACCACCCGCTCGGATGCAAGAATCCAATCTTCTCCTTATCGACTCCCAAATTCTTTCAAAATCACCAGGATCGTTTCTGATTACGTTATACCCTGCAATTATCCGATTTCTTAAATCTTCCACATCTTCCACTGTAATCGAAATATTGTTGATAGGTACCAACGGAATTGTGAGATTTTTCATTACTTGATAGGTCCAGTGTAGTACGCTATACTTTCATTTGGGCTCCTTTAATAATAATTTGAAAATTAACAAAATTTTTGTTGACGAAATTATTTTTCGCTCCGTATCTTCGAAACAAAGTGCCATATCAAAAACCATCAGATCACAAAATATCCTTAGAATAGTCCAAGGAATACTTCCTTAATTTTTTGCTGCATTTTTAAAAACACCCTTTATAATAGTTTCCTCAAGCGTTTTCTTATTAACTAAATTTCACCTAACTAGTGCCTTATATAAAGCACTACAAAAAAATATTTGAGATGCTCTGAAAGCGGTACCTGTGCGAAAGTAGAAATTGACATTTGATTTGAATCGCTGAAGATTAAATCTATTTAGAAAAACGTTCTCAGGAAGTTTATTTCACATAAACGTAGTTCTCCAAATGAAAGGGTCCTTAAACAGTGAAGTTCGAGGTGCACAATGAGCAGCCACAGTCCGGCACGTATTTCTGATATGTACCATCCTAGGTGGAATCAAATGAACACTTCTCGTGAAAGTATCTATAGAAGAGAGACAAATCCCAATCATTCTTTGATGTTTCAGACTATCGAGGTTACAAGTGATTTCGCGTTTTACATCAGGCGGATGGCTCTTTTCTGGATGGAAACCAACAGCTTCAGGGTTTGCTTAGGAGAGGAGCACCATACATGAGAACAATACTCAAAAGATGTCTGATCTGACCTATATGAAGCATCAAAAGTTTCTGAAGTGTGTGTAGTTTTCTGGTTCGGAACAGTGTTCCAAGCTTTTGAGTAGCAGCCTTTGCGATTCCAGAAACATTATTATGCCTTATCGAAGCAGAAAGCGGATTTGTCTGTTCTGACATTATTATATCCGGTTCGGAGACTTCATCTTTTTTCCTGGGTTATTGTGGCATTGAATTGAACCTGGTTAGTTTCACCCCAATTCGATCACTTCTAGATCATCATTGAGATATGCAAGCTCCTACAGCCGATGTCCTGTAATCCAAATGGAATGACGAGACAAGTGTGCTGTCATAAGCAAAGCAATATATTGGAATCTCCGTTGTTTTTTCAATAAGTCGTTGATTTACAATAAAAAGAGGGTTGGAGACAATATGAATCCCTGGGGAACACTAGCGTTGATGGTAACATTATTCGAGAGATATCCACTGACGACCACATGCAGGGAACGTTCTTTCAGGAAGCTGGAGAGTCATATACAAAAATTATCTGACAATTCATATCATCAAAGTGGCCAGCAAGCCCTCATGCCACACACGATCAAAGGCTTTACAAATATCAGACGCAAGAGCTCTTGACTCTCCATGAATCTCGATTTCGTTATTCCAAATGTGGGTGACATACGATAGAAGGTGGTCTGTTGTTGGTGGTTTCATCAAAGTATGTCAATATTCTGTGACGCTTATTATTAGAAGAGAAGAAAGTTACCATCAAAGGACTCACTCATTTAGTGTATAGACTGCGGCAATTCCGAAAGCTAAAGGCATAAACTCACTCAATTATTACACGAGGATATTACCAAAATGGCGTCGTACATGCCTTTTCGATTTCTAGTAATTACATCAATTCTTGGTACAAACGAAGCTGATCGAAATGCAATTCGAAGTGCAGTGCATGTTTGATTTTTATTATGGAAGATTTCGTCTGCTACTGTACCAGCTCTTTGATTCGAAATAGAAATGATCTTATGTCATTCAGATGTATAATCCATCATGACTATGAGAGTTTTGGTGCCATTGTTTGACAGGTTCGAATATATAAACTATGGACAGATTGCAGCAATCCTGTTGGTTTTGAATTCGTCCCCCAACAAATCAATTGATTCCGTCACAGTTCTTTTCTCAGAGTAAACTGATACCTGGGTTTGTCTTACCATTATATTTTACTTCGTTACTTCAATTTCATTATGTCTTCATCAAGAAGCTTGTCAGCATAGATTGCATTGCTGCCTTCTGTACTTCTGCATTTCGTCAATTCCTGTTTCAGGTACTTTGATATCTTGATACTACCCAACAATGTATCTACAGAATTATTGTTTTTTTGGATTACAACGTATCTGTGAATGATTCTTCGCAGGAGATCCTCTTTCAGCACCAGCTCAGGTGGGTGGTGGTTTGGTCCAGTTGTCAATATGGTTTTCAAATCAGTTTTTAAATCAACATGCCATGTTATAACTAGTCACTTGCGTTTTTTCTAATCAGAAGACAATGAATATGCGATCGATGAATTCATTTTAGGTCTTTTCAGTATTGATATGAATCAGTTATTTGACCTCATATACTGTAATTTTTTTCACTTTTCATCTTATAATCTTTTTCTTCCTATTTACCCATTATGATATTCTGTAATTTTGGGTATTTTTTCGCTCATTGTGATTTTTTACCTGATTTATTTATTGTGAATTTTCACTCATCATTTTTTGCCTATTCAATGCATATGAGTCTTAGGAGTGTACTGACTGATTTTATGATTAAACCTCGGGAGTTGCTCCATATTAATTTTCTTCAAACTATCGGAACATCTAATTTGCTACACGATTTCTTTTGAAATTCATGGAATTTTTTGTACTTAAGTAAATATTTTTCCAAACATCAGGATATTACTGCAGCTGTTGCGCACTGTTCCTGCAGAGAGAATTTTTTCAGCTTTGCGTCGTATGAAAACATATCTACACGATACAATGAGTGAAAACAGACTGAATGGTTTCGCTTTATTGCACGTACACCAGGATATTTCCGATACAATGAAGTTGAAGAAGTCTTGGACATAAGAAAGCAGAAGAGAAATGTATCTCTGAAGGTGTTATAAATAAATAATTGTTTAAGAATCTGAAGAAACATCGATAATAAGTCCTATGGCTTGATGTAACTAATGACTTTTTATAAGCCTGAAATCAGAATAAAATAAAAAATTAATTTCATTGTAAAAAGGCGTGGGATGCTTTGAATTATATTTTTAAAATGTCTCCAATTTAGTGAACAGCTCCTAACCAAGTATTTATAACGATGGATATTTAGCACTCCATTATTTTTTTACATTTTTTTTGGAAATACATCCACTATGATTTCACACTTATCAAAAGTCATTAGTTTCATCAAGCCATAGGACTTATTATCGATGTTGAACACAATCTTAAGTTAGTTTCGAATTATTTTGTAGTTTGTGTTGCTATTAAAGCGTGTTAGTTTTTCAAACTATTACTTATTTTCTACTTTTTAGTTTAACTTGCAATTTCAAGCCCATTTGTTCCAATACAAAATATATAAGTGGTTCAGAGCAAGTGGTTGTCTCACTTGCTCTGAATTATTTAATCCTAGCGATCCTGATGGATGAATGAGGTAATGTAATTACTGTATTTGAAATGAATCTGCTCGTTCAAATTCAGACAAAATCAAGTCCAAAGGAGTCGTTTACAAACAAATATTGTATGTTTGTTGAAGCTAATAGCTAATAAAAGTGTGTTGAAAATTTACATATCACAAACATTATGTTTAAATTATAAATATATGTTCTACCAATAATAAATTGGATTGATAAAAGTCATTATAACATACTTTCAATTCATTACGCTTGTACCTGAACAACTTTTCATTCAATTGTAATGATGGTGAGGGTCATTTTCAATATATTTACATATTTTTCTCATTGTTAGTTGTAACACAATATTTAAAACTGAGCAATGGTTTTGACTTTTTTTTAAATGTTTGTTCCTGAATACATAGTACTGAACATCAATAAAAAAACTATAAGGACTCCAAGGAAGATTTTTCTGGATCCGCCACTGGATGTACCTATTCGACACAAATGCAATAAACAATTTGTTTGTAATTGTTACCAAAAATAGATACTTGCTTTTGTACGAGGATCATTTTAATGTAGATACATAGATAGATTTTAATGTAGATACATCAAGCCATATATTCATGAGTTTTTTTCAATTATTCAGCTCATTCGTCTATTGTTTCTAGAAAATCTTCATTTTTTCGTGATAATCATCACAATCATTTCTCGTTTTTCTGATTCCATATATTACCTACACGTTTGTTCGTTATCCTCCTCCTCAGAATTGACTCAAATACTCATCAGACGTTGTTATCAATAATGTTCATTTTTTGCAGATAAGGAGAAATCAAAGGCGTGAAGTTGTGATCAAGACATAAAACAAGAACTGTGATATTTCAGTTTATGTTAATTTATTATATTTCTAAAATTATCAAACCCGAGGAGAAAATCTTCTGTGAAGAATTTTCTCATCTCAATTTTTTAAGTATACATTGAATAATTATGTAATTGTTGTTGAAAATTATGCGAGAGTCTGTTAATAATATAAACTATACTATAATTCCAAAATAGTAGGCACTAAATTCTCAAATATGATTGACGTTTTTGTCTTAATCGGTCTCTTGCAGTGGCGTACGGAAAATGAACTAAACAAATGATGAAAAATTATGATAAATGCAATGATATATCTGAGAATGTAGTGCCTATTACTATGAAATTGTACTATAGTTTATAATAGGTGAAGGTATTGTTCTGAATGTAATTGACAAATTATTATCGAATACTGTCAGCGTGTACTGTGATTTTTTATCTCTCAAGAAAGCTGACCCTTGTTTTTTACTAATTTCACTGTCGCTGGAAAGCCTATGAGAATGTGAAAATTGATTCATCTACATTCCGATCTGATGAATATATATGTTTATTCAATATATGTAATTTACTGTCATTATTTTTACTTTACCATCAATGAGAGATAGAAAACCGGCAAGAATTTCATAGTGAATTTACAACTTATATATTGAACATAAACATACGGAAATTTTGTAAGTTTATGAAATATATTTGTATTTCTATAAATTTTCAATTTTATTTCCAGCAACCCTTTCAATATTATATTGAAGAAAATGTTGAACTTGGTGGTTGCAGCAATTAAATGTCACTTGGTGACAGGGTAAAAAGCAGCTCAATTCAAAACATTAATACATTACTGATAATAAGATTAATTCACTTAGAGTAACAATAATACACATTTTTTCTAAACATTGTAGTTTTCGAAACGTCTATATAAATATCTGTAAATCCTTGTAGAGCTCAGAAAATTCGTAGAAATTCATTCCCAGAAAATACATTGTTATTCGTCTCTTTTGAAAAATTATGTTACATTGATTTGGAATGTATCTTTGTAAAATGTTTGTGGCTAGTTATTGAAATTAATTGTGATTCATGGGATACAATATCATTAAAACGTAATAAAAACAATCTGAAGTAGTGGTGGTAGAGCAGGTAAATCCAGAACCATCCTAGTAAATGCATGGACACCTATTCGATGTCCGAAATGGACTTTAAGGATATTTAATGAAAGTCCATTGATGGACAAGGCATGTCCTATGAATAACCTATAGATAATTTATTGTTACCAATATTTTATTAAAACAACGATAAAATAAAATAAAAACAACAATAAAAATTAATTGGCGCTCCGGGGCGACTTTATTGATTTCAGTGGCGCATTTGCTTTTTCAGCTGCAGGAAAACCC
>WOGN01003096.1:0-15719 GCA_015342105.1 Leptinotarsa texana
TGTTCGCGTCTGATCTAACCGCTTGATCTGCCGTTGCCACGAGCTCGGCACGTGCAGCACTGTCAGGGCCGGCTTCTGATTTATTACACTATTTTCAAAATAGAACAGACTCAATGTACATCTCAACATTTTTGGATTTCTGAGATAATTCTAAATCAGAATGTGACATTGTAAAAAGTTCCTACACATACTTGATTTTTTTAGAGTGTTTGAATCAAGGTTACCATGATCGAACGTAGCTAACATAATGACTTCAAGTGATGTCAGAAAATTTCAATCGCAATGTTTTATCGTCTAGTGTCTAGTATGATAGATACGAATATTATTTTTCAAAGGAAGATCATTATTTGACAAAGCCCTTTTCGAGAAAAGTAAAAGGTAACTGTCTGAAGATATAACCAAAATACTTGAATATTGTTCAGAGCCTATTCAAAAACAAAACGGATTTACACGAGAACAATAATCTTTCATGAGTTGATAACCAACAGAGTGTTTGAGAATTCAAAGTTTATATACTGAGTCCCGTACCAGTTTCAATTAGCAATAAAGTTACTCTTTTCATCAAAAAAAATGGTAAGAAGTCAGGACATCCACAATACAAGTATTTCTTTTCCAAATTCCGTCAGTATTCAGATACCTTATTTTTACAGATTGTACATCTCTGAATGTTTCAGTCGCCAAATTGACACTTCCTTGTGTTTTCTCCATGACAGTTACTTTTCTTTTTGGTTTGGCATAATTTCGTTACTCATATATTCTACAAAAGATATCTTTGATCAGAAAAAATATTTTTCCTTCATTTCTAACACAGGAGAAACAAAAATCTGATATGCGGAAGTCAGATCAAAATATCGTGTCGACCGGTGTTATAAGCAAAGTGGAATATGCAACTTATATGATCACTTTACCAAAATTATTTGACACCATAAAGTATGTTCAGTTTGAATACTGATGGTGGGTTTTTCCCGTATGTCATGGTTATTATCCACGTGTTTTTTCAAACTCTTTCAACTCAGAATTGATGTATGATAGTCACAACGGTTTAAGACTTTAAGTTGTTAACTGTTAAATGGACATTTCCACTGTCTCAGTTTACTGGAAAGCTTTAATTTCCTAATACCCAGGTTAGTCTCATACCAACGAACATTGTCCTGTTGCACCAATTTGCCAATCAGGTCACAAATTTACAAAATCAGCAATAGACTCAACAATCACAGTGCCATGAATGACATTTATTTCGATAACCTAATCTCACATTAGATATTCTCAAACGAAACTTCAATTAATTGAAAACAGTAAATTTTTGTTAGAAAGGTTTTTACGTTCTACTTTTGCCTCTTTATACAAAAAATAGGGGAAACTTTCAAAGAATGAAAGCAATTAATTTCAAAATGAAGTTTTAATAAAAATGTGTAGATCATGCAAAGAAGTTGACCTATTTCCGATAAAAATCCATAACTCATTCAAGTAACAATTCATTGTGAGATTTCCACTAGATAGTTCATAAACCGCAATACGTGTTGAGCTATACAATAGCTTTATCAAGCGTTTTTTATGTATGGATTGGAAAGCGCCTGATGAAACTATTGTATAGGGAAACATTGACAGGATTGCCACAAAATGTAGTATATAAAAAGGGTGATATTTCACTCACATGAAACACTATCTCCTCAATGGAGGACATCGATGTTTCGGAATAAGACACTGCTTTATTGCCTTTTTAGCACCACTCTGAATAACATTAAAAAATGAAGCACTCAATTCATAAATAAAATTTATATATCCACCGTTTAGAAAGACAATGTTGGATGTGAATAAAATTCACTTCTTTCATATACTATACTGTGTAGGAATTCAGTGAATGATATCTGATTCGATTCCTTGACGAATGATTGGAGTAAAAAGTGAATAGGAAATATTGTTTTTTGTATGATTCAATGTTTTTATAAAAGTACTTGTTTTCAAAGTACTTTTTCTTTCGTGTAAGTCAATTATTTTATTAAAATTAGTTGTTTCGAGAGGGATTTTCTTCCAGCTTGTGCCTGAAACTAACTTCTTTGCATGATATACAGGAGTTCATTTTGTAATTAACTGCTTTCTGCCTTTCTTTGAGAGTTTCGAACATTTTTTTATGAAGATGGAGAAGTAGACATCCAAAAACTTTCTTTCCCGTTCATTGAAAGTATTTTTTTAAAAAACTAATTATTACAGTTGGAGGGGCTTGTATTCATGGTTGAACTCATGCCTCTCTGTGATTAAATAAGTGACATATGTTGAATTTATTTTTCATTCTGGAAACTATATTTGTGTTCCTTTATGCGAGCTTTCAACGATCTTCCAGTTTGACCTACATAAAATATCGGACATGACCCACACACTATATAAAACATCGAGCATTGCAGAAGAAAGGTTTGAAACTTGACCTGTTGGAGAGTATGGAAATGAACAAATTCAAAAACTCTCCATATCTTATGAACGGATTCAATAATTTGCCATTATTGAATCTGTTCATTTCCAAGTAAAAATGATCCAGTATATTTACAATAAACTGTATTGATTGGTTTTTTTAATATGGATTTTCATCATGTATCGGACAGTTCTATTCAATCAATGTATTATTTATTATCTTCTGTCCCCTCTATTTTGTGCATGTTGAGTATGAAATCATTATATTTATTTATTTTATATATTTGTCTATTACTGGGTGTATTCCAGTTGAAAATTATTATATGTATTATTCTTATTCTCACTGTTCGAGTTTCATGAATAACTAGGTAAGTATATCTTTTGTCCAGTACTCCACTCTATTTCCATCAATATTCAGCAATTAGTGGATGAACAAACTCATATGAAAATTTAATATTTATGTCGCATACTTTTCAGGGTTGTATCCTTGTCCACAGTGTGCGAAGATGTACAAAAGACCCGATTCACTTAGGAGACATTTACGAATCGAATGCAACAAATCTGGACAGTATCCGTGTTCATTTTGCAAACGAGTTTTCAAACACAAGTTTTCATGCAGAACTCATATGAATAATGTGCACAATAAATAATTGACCTCAATCATTTTTTCTTATTGCAGAATGTCTGCGTAAAAATTAAATACATTCGGTTCTTCTGTTATATGACGATTTAAAATGATATACTTTATGAGAAAAAAATTACAATTTTCTGAAGCTAATTAGTAGAAAATTCCAATGGGTTTTTTATTATCCATTGATACGAAGTTTTTTTATCGATAGATATAATGAAAATTCGACTTCGCAGTTAGTGTGTGCTTGAAAAATGAGGTAAAAACAGCCTCTTCTCTTTTGTCATGTGCTAACTTTGAACCTGTCAAATTTGATAGTTTTTCCAAAAATCCTCAATGGATCAGTTTTTGCCAAAAAAATTGCTCAGTTTCCAATTTTATACCCTTCCTCGAAATTTGGACTCTCTTCTATCGCTTCGACTTTTTTCCAATTTTTTAAATTTTTCTATTCTTTCGCTCTGTCGATTCGAACGAATCATGATTCAAATTTCATAATTTTGATAAATACCAGACTTCATGTAATATCTTACCTAGAAAATACAAGCATTGTCCTGTTAACAGAAGAAACAATTAATACACCTTCAGAAATTCGTCTTTGTTGTTGCAAAGTTCATTTAGTTTTTTCATTTCATTGTTAAATTGATTTTGATTTTCAAAGTAGGAATGTTAATATGTCAGTTATCGAATAAACGTATTTTTTTTCATCCTCATTACACTCGTACTCCTTTTTTAATAGATTTTTATTCAGTTTGATTATTTTTCTGACCGATAATTCAGTTACAAACTAATCTGAAATATCATAGTTTTCTGTAAACTAAACATTGACCTACAGTTACATAACTATTCAAAAAACTTGCTTTATAGCAATTTGTACTAAAAATGCAATTGCTGTAAGTACTAAACGTGATTTTAAATATTGCAAGACCAATGCAACATGTCAAGAAGAAAATAGTAGGTACTAATTAAATCGAAATAAAAAATTCCCTTAGTAGGCTTTCGAAACAAATTTTTAGTTTTGGTTAATGTCATTTCGGGTATTTTTTGGGCAAGATATGACATTGAAGTCTGGTTTTCATCGAAATTATGAAATTTGAATCATGTTTCTTTTGAATCAATAGAGCGAAAGATTCGAAGAATTAAAAAAGTTGGAAAAAAGTAGAAGTTACAATCGAAAGTCCAAATTTCAAGCGAGGTTATGAAATTGGAAACCGAGCAACTTTTCCTTTGGCATTTTTAGAAAATAAAAAAATAATTTTTTGAGGATTTTTGAAAAAAATATCAAATTTGACAGGTTTAGAGTAGCACATAATCTTTTTTAAGCACAAACTAACTGCAAAGTCAAATTTTGAATATATCTATTAGTAAAAAATTTTCTATATGTCGCGAATTTGATGTGTGACACTATAAAGAGTTGATAACTTCCAAACAAGGAACAAAAAAAAATCAAATTTCAGTAAAGATTCTTCACGAAGATGTGTAGATCAAGTACATAAGTGTGTCAAAAACATTATTTGGTCCAAATTGAAAGGGGAAAGTTTCTAGGAGGGATAATTTTTTGGGTTTTTGGTTTTTTTACTTCTCCATCATTATATAAAAAAGTGGGAATCATTCTTTCTCTCGAAGATAAGCACACTTTTTCGTATGAATATATAGCAGTAGAAAGCCACTATTTGTTTTCATTTTACAAACGTTAATTTCAATTTTTTTTTTTTTTCATCACTATTTAGAATACTTGGAAAATGTGTATTATGGAGGCACTATGTTTTTTTATGTCTGGAAAGATTCTCCACGCCAAATTTCCACACTATGGAGAGCGTTGACATCATTATACGATAAATGTTATCCATACTATGGAGTACATAATCATTGGTTTTGATACGTCTATGCCCTGAGTAGATATAATGAGCCTATGTTGAATACAAGAAGGAACCGAAAATATGTTCTTTTCATAATTCCAATGGAATAAAAATATATTCAACAATGTCATTTGAGAAATATCTAAGAGTTTTGTGTACCTACCTACATTGTACATTTACATATTTTTGTAAGACATTTTCATTTTTGTTTCTATGTGTTGTCATTCTGTACTATATTTTTATATTCTATAAATATTATAGTAATGGAGACGGAATATATCTGATTCATGCCTGATGAATGAGTAAATCTTTAAATATTCATAATATCCGAATTTTTTTACTTGGGAGAGTAAAATTACTTTCAGAATATATCTGCTATACGTCGTGTTTGTATTTACGACCTTTAACAAAATATGGTTCAATCTGTGGGATGAAATTAATCATATTCAAGAGCGTGACGGAATGCAAAAGTTACAAGCATTAATCGATAATTTTGTTATTACACTTGACTACGGAATACTAATACGACACAAGCTACAGAAAATTATCTGATCAAAGCAGTCCCTCTTCTGACAATTTCTATGTTATAACATAACCTCAACATTTTTTCCCAAACCAAAACCACTTCTTTTCCGAATATATGTTTTGCGATGTAATTATAGTATTTCAGTGTTCTTAGAACATCACGTGCAACCTTGATAGCCTTGGACATCAAAGAAATGTTGGAGACTTGTCTCTCATTCTATAGATACTTGGCACCTTTGATTACATCAAGAGTCGTACGTATTAAAAATACGCGGGGACTGTGGCTGCTCATCGTTTTGAGGTTCAACTCATTACACCTCAAACATTTCTGCTTAACAACTCTTTCATCTGGAGAACTGCGCTTATAAGGAATAAACTTCCTGAGATCGTTTTTCCAAATGGATTCAGTCTCCAGCGATTCAAATGCAATGTGAATCGCTACTTTCGCTCAGGCACCTCTCCGAGAGCGCCTTAAGGATTTTACTGTAGTGCTTGTGTTTTGTCTTAAAAAAAAACAAAAAATAATTTTTCCAAGTCTTACATATTTCTTATCACTTGTGATTTAATACTTTGTTCCATATTGGACCATTGGAAAACATGCAACAAACTTTACTCATTACTCATAAACTGCAACTTTGCATTCCGTCTCAGCCTTTACTATACTTATTTTTTCTGCAAATCATCAAACGTCACTTACGATATGTTTTATTTTCCAGGTTTCTACAAGTGCACATTTTCACGTAAGATGTATAAAGGAAAACAAGTGAGACCAATGAAAACAAAACTAACTCAGGATTCCTTCAATTGTCCTTATTGCAAGTATACATGTAAACGGAAATTTACCTTGGTAGGACATGTGAAGTCATACCACTCGAAACATATTGCAAATTTTATTGAAAATATTTTCAGAACTATGTGAAAATTCATATAAAGTATACGATGTTAGTTATACAGAGAATATACTTACCTATTGTAAATATAAGGGAAAATACATTTGTAAATGGACTGAAATTATTTTATGAACATTAAAAACCTCTGATGTTTCAGATTGTGTCTAGTGGTTAACTCTTGTCCTCACTTTTCTGGTTCTATAGGTAATATAACAATTGAATCGCCCCTTGAAATTCGCGACAGTAAAGAAATATTCCACCACAAAATGATTTTCCATAATGAACGCAACTCCATTCGCCTAGTTATAGACAGAACCGTACTCAAGGATTATGTTAACAAACTGACCCTTTATCTCCTGATTTATGTTCTCATATCTATAACAAGAAGTACGTATTATCATTCATAATCTTGGTATTTCTGTTTGAGTTGATTTTCCAGTGTTCTTCCTAATGTTCTTCTTTCGAATGCTGGCTATTCAGATGGAACCCGATCCCATAAACAAAGCATTCGTGATCAGCGAAGATCGCTGTTTCGACTAGAAACAGGTCTCATCAGTGGTACTAGGCTGAATCATGTTCAAGATATTGGATTTGAAGAGTAATCTTAAGAAAAAGTAGAAATGGTCATCTTCCCTTACGAAGACATCATCTTTTGGATCGACAGAAAACTCAAACCTTGCCTATCTGAAATGAACAACGGTATCCACAGCAGTCTGTTACAAAACCAAGCTTTGATACTGACTGCCTCCTTCTTCTGCAGCTTTTACCACGAGGTAATTAGATGTAACTGAATAATGAAAATTTCATTGAAATTGAGAAGAATACTAGAAGTGCAGTGAATACATCTAGCAGCGTGGAATAATTTGGGTGACTCGGGTGTCGACTCTGCGGACTCACGTCAAGGTACGATAGATTTCAACAATAAAATTCTATTGTTGAGAAGTGCAAGTTCAGTCATTTACGTACTCTGTTCATATATTCGAACACTGTGTCTTTATAATAGAACTCTCAAACAAATGTTTTTGTTGAAATGCCTCGTTATTCTGGTAATTACATTGATTTAATTCGAGAATTGATATTTTCTCCTTAATTCGATGTATCGGCTGAGAATATTTCAGGGTTATCTTCACGAATACCACTCGACCCAAGAATTTTCTTATTTGAATGTCAATTTTTTTGTTTGTTGTCATGGTATTGCTTAGTAATAAGTTTATTGTTAAAAAATGGAAACTTATCAATACAATTTTGGGAGTTTGTGGTATTACTATTGATTAAATGTATCTTCTCTGTTAATACAGATGAATTACCTGTGCCTGTGTAGTCAAATTGTCCCAAAATCCATTCAGTTGTTTTTTCATGATTGAGTATTATTTTGATCGAACTCTTTTGTCTGTTTGGTGTTCCAATTTTATGTACTTGATTTGATAAAGAAGATCAATTTTGCTTATTTCAAATTTACTGTGAAAACCACCCTTTTCTGACAGGAAATTATTTTAAAACGTGATGAAACTTAATAAAAATACAACATAGAAACTAAACGAGTGCTTGAAAACGACTACTATGACTTGCCGCAGCGGTAGACGAAAAGTTTGAAACTATAAGTTCCAATCGAACACGACCTACTAGTCGGGAGTTTGTCCTGTCTTTACTTATTTTGTGAACATGTCGAGCTTAATTCGTGTATCTCAGACTCCTCCTTCTCCATTGTCCTGTATGTTGCTTAAACTAATTAGACTATAATAACTCGATGAAAGGAACATGTTTCACATATTTGGTTTCATAGATAAGAAAAGTCTAGTGTCGCTTGAGATGCGTTGAGGTCGGAGCATGACAACAGGTTTTTTGGATGCCTTTGAAAGTTTAAAAATTGAACAATGTGGAATGTGACATATGAACAGAGACGTTCCTTTACAAACAGCCTAGTGTTGACTCTTCTAGGTAATAATTTCAGGTAGAAAAAAGGTAAATATTAGGTAGTCATTGATATATGAATATAAAGTTAATAAATTAACAAAATAACAGAACTGATACTGAAAAATTCATTAATGACAGTCATCTGACTACTTTCATGTGATGCATATCATTATTGAAGGTAATGGTGGGCTCAGTTGGCTCTAGAATTTACTTTTAGTCATCTCCTGATGAAATTCCATGAATCTGGAATATAAAAGTGTATAGAACCATATGCCTTTTCTTGTCTTGAATTTGATCAGAATGCTTGTCTCACATCATTATCCCATTAACAAATTTGCCATCTCTTCATTAGACTAATTGATATTTAGAAATTTTATTTTTAGCTTTCAGATGTATTTGTGGCAGATCGTATTCAATGTCTCATAATTTGAAGCGTCATCAACGTTATGAATGTGGCAAGGAACCAGCTTTAAAATGTCCATACTGCGATTACAGGTGCTTCAGAAGAAATGTACTCAAAACGCACTGTAAAAACAAGCACGGTGAATATGTGATTGGTTAATTAAATCACTAGATTTCAATTTGTTTTTGTACCAGCGAAGTCTATGGAAATCCATCAAATATTTTGTACTTCATCGTCCTGTTTCATCTCGATGTGGAAAAGACGGATTCTCGTCCTTTCAAATAATATGTCTCCTTGTGAAACATTTCTTGAAAAACCCAATCAAATTATACAAAATTATATAGTACTTCGCATCAAATGCATCATTACTGGAGACCAATAATATTCATTCAACACAAATACTTCAATAGACCTCTTTTATGGAATAAACCGAAAACTCAAATCTTGCTTATCCTAGTGCTTTGGTGCAAAGCCAAGCTTCGCCATCGACCGTCGAATAAACAATCGCTTTCCGTCTTTCTCTGCAGCTTTCACTGCAACGCAACTATAGGATGAATCCTCGAAAATACAAATATTTTTTTGGCACATCAGAAACACTAACTTCATTGGTTAATTGGTCTATACGCACCTTTAATGGATTATTATGGTTATCGAAATTTCATATGCTTTAGCAATATTTGATTTCTGCGCAGGAAGATTGTATGAATAGACCATAGTAAAAATCAACCAGTAAGTCCACTCCCTCTTCTTTCATTCATAAATTCACAAAGTTCTTGGTGACCTCGAAACGAAGTGCGGAGCCAATTTCGTTCTTCTACCATAGGCGGGCGCTCATATAAAAACGAAATTTAAGGTTATTATAGAATATTTTACCGTAAATTACTTATAGCCAACTATAAAAACTAAAACCAATAATACAGCGAATACACTCAACACAATATCAATTTTCGACTATTTATTATAACTGATCCAATGCCCGTGTTACCGTCGAATCCTTCGATACTACAGCACTAAACACGTTGGATGAGAATCTCATCCTAAGAGTGGATCACGTGGTAAAGTTGTATTCTACTGTGATTAGACCATGCGTCTCAGTGTGTTTGATCTATCTTCACTATCTACAATCATAATACAGGATTTTCCTAAGTACGATACGAAAATTCAGAGGGTGATTCGTTTGACCTTTTTAATAAAATAGGTCACTATGAAAATATGTACAGAGTTGCATTGAACAGAAATTTAAAACAAATATAAATATTTTTGAAATGTTTTGGATAAAATTAGTATGCTTATTTTATTTTTTTAGATAAAGCAACTAAAAATATAATTTGTTGGTCTCTCGTGTATTTTATCAGAAGGTGAATATTTTTAGGACATTGACTTCAAGGTAATTTTTCATTTTTGGTTTTATTTTGTTTCCATGGAAAATGAGATGATAGATAGATGTGAAGAAAACACAAGAGAACTCAGCGACGAACAACTCCAGACAGATGCTCACTAGAACACTAGAATATATTTTCAAACTATCAGTAACACAGCAGTTCTGTTACAGTTCTCACGAATGGAAAACCAAAACAGAAAAATCCATGACTTCGTAGTTGGAGACGAGGTCGTTTATTTTTTCTCAGTTATTCCATTCCGAAACCTAATAACAAATATTGAAGTTGTAGATGAAATAAGGAATAAGATTGAGTTTATGTAAATGAAAGAGATTCCACATTTATACACAACACAAAGGAAAAATTTCATGTGCGAATTAAAAGTTCTAATCGGTCCCTACTCAAATGTTCGAACTAGCTATCACTGTTCTGGAATAGTTGAAAATCAGTACTGAAGAAACGAAAATACATTGGAGAAGATATCAACTGTTCTAAATGACCCAAAACAAATTTTGGTAAGCGTAGATGTTCGAGTTGTACCGAATTCAGGACCAAAACAAACCTTACACCTGGCCAACATTTCTTTTAGCTCCCATATGGTCTCGCGGTTTTCATCTATTCACCGGTATCTCATTCACAGTAAGAGGATTGTTATTTGTTGGCTTGGCTCCACTATGTTGGTGCCCTAAAGTGGATACGGAATTGCATTGCATTTGTTTCTTTTTTGATGTGCTCTTCCAGCACCCATGAATAAGGTCCAATAACAATTCCTCTCTCCAAAAATAATTTTTTCCAGGTAGCGAAAAGTATTTTTAGATTTCATAACGTCCAAAATCCAAAAGAGTTACCGAAATGTCTTTCAGTTTTTCAGTTGTGGAGATATTCATGAAAAACTGTTTTCCTTCTATATGAATTATGTTAATTGAATTTCTTATGTTGAGTGAATATGATATGCTGAATATACTTTCCCTGCATTGCTTTTTTCTTATATACTTCTTATAACCGAAGCATTCTGAATATATATACTTTAACCGAATAAATAAACGTGATGAATCTTTATGATTTCAGCTATGTACTACAACTACTACAAAAAGACTGACAAAGGAAGAATCTGGTATCACTGTAAAGTCTGTCATAAAAAATATAAACATGTTAGTTCCATCTACACTCATTCCAAGTTTGAATGTAACAAACTACCCCAATTTGCCTGCCACCTGTGTTTCAAGAAATTCAAATTGAAAGGAAATTTGAAGACGCACATGGCCAATGTTCATAACGTTGTCAACTGAAGGATATAAGTTAGCCTTGAATACAAACACAGTGGATTGAAGTATAGGGAAAATGTTTATTAATTCGAATATTATCCGAAGTTTATTATGTCCCTTTGTTTCATAAGATAGTTGTTCGTTCATTGATAGTTTCTATATTTATTCAGCCATAGACTTATAGATATTTTTATGAAAGTATTTTACACAGTGGATTCTCACTTTTAGTATATGTTATAGATTTAGGCATCTCAGTTTCACGAAATCAATTCAGAGTTAACATATTCGACTGTTTTTCTAGAACAATATAGCGATCTATCACTCATTATTAATTATTATTGCATATTAAGTTAATATTGTAAACAAGTACAGCAGATTAATATCGTTATATAGAGAAATATATTTAAAAAAGTAAACGCATTTTTCTTCACCTTTCCGTTTCTTGTTTCCTTGATTAGGAAATGTTATTGTGATTGATAAGAATGATAGTATTTCTTATATACTCATAAATTCAAAAGAAGAAAACCTTTCAAAACTATGCTGAAAGACGGTTAAAAGTATATGATGGAATGTATTTCAGCCAAGCAATTAGGTTTCTTAGGAAATTATTATCAAGTTGATGCAGAATATAGTACAAAAAATTAACCATGATAAGCAAATATTTGCTATTAAGTTGATTCAACAATTTTGTCCATTTCAATGTCATGACTTTTTATAGTTCCGTATTATACAGAATTTTTCAGAAATTTAGAGTTTAGATACCTGAAGGTATCTATAAACGCTCTATAAATCATTAGAGAGTATTGTTTCCATATATGGAGCTCCGCGCCTAAGTATACCCTGAAGCTTCACATATAGTCAGTGGGCATACTTGAAGACTGGCTATAAATCAAATCATCTGAAGGAACAATTCGTTTAAGCATGTCTCAACTCCCTACACTATAGGTTAATGGACTGACACCTATCAGAAAACAACTACTCCCCTGGCTAATAACACGAAGGGCGTTGGATTATATTCGACAGGTGCCGGTGAAGTTATTCTGTATATGCTGTTGGCGATACAACTGCCGTAATATATATTCAATTATTGCAACACACATGCAGGCCGGTTTGGGGCTGTTTTGTCACTCGTCAATGCAAGGTAGTGTCTATCATCAACTCAAAGTCGATAATTTCCGATAATTGGAAGTCGAATTCCTTCAGAGTATCATTCCTCGAACTAGGCTGAAACGAACAACAAACAACAGATTTGTCATCGCCCCATCTGCCTGTGAACGAGGTTACCTCGTGAACGTCTACAGGTCTACTAAAATGTCCACGATGGTGTATATCTCTTAGGGATAACCCACAATAACTATTTTTTATCCTCTACTTTTTTACAAAGCGATTTAAGCAATACAGCATTGATCCTTATCCAATAGATCAATATGTCCTTCTACAGCATGTAATTTAACTGGATTTTGAAGACAATACAGAAGTAAAATGCGGGGACATCTGTGTATTCTTTCTATTGATATCAGGTGCTTTTGTTTTGATTAATTCATTCCAGATGTGTTTTCCCGCCAAAAATTATTCACTCTTTCTAATCGATGAAAATATGTCGAGCAAAGACAGCGAATAACTTTTCGTGGGATGACTCAGTCTGAACTAAGACCCTTTGTTCTCATAGTTTGATTTACACAGTCAAATTGCCCTTTCACTAGTGTTGAGATGAACATTTTTCCTTCACGTTCAATGTTAGATTTTTCATGGTTTATATAGTTTCTTAAAAATTCTATAAGTTATCGTTACCTCAGGTACCATATGTAACGTTATACTTGGATCATCAATTTTTTGATACCCGAAAAAAAACATTATTGCTTCATGTCACCCAGAACTCAATAAAATATCCAAATAATGAACAATATATTGAATTTATTAATTATAATTAATCAAATTCGACATAATCAACTCATATAATAGTATTGGCAACATTATTCATCAAGGATCAATAATGACTACAATAAATCGAAATATCAATCAGTGGCACCATCCTTGGGCAACGTCAGAACTACTCCACATGGTCTACAACAATTTCAGTGTATATTCAGCTCAGTTTGTATATTATATAAATACAATATTTCTGAAATCACTTTTGAGCAGCCCATAAAACTGATTTTTTTTACCACCTATAACCCACCTTTTGAACGGCACGATTTTTTGTAGAACAGTAATATCGTGTCACCAGCCCCCAATACAGTTCATCGGTCAGACTCCAGAGAGCACAATATTCACTGGAAAACTTTACGCTCAATAAAAATCACTATAGTATAAAGAGGAAACAATAACTCGAATTCCCTGATTATGTTAGACTCTTCGAGTGTCTTAAAAGCAGTTAGTCAATTTTAGTCCTGTCATTCCCTATATAAAAGCAAAGCCCCATATACGTTATGGAAAAGGGGTAACCATAAAATTCATCTGTGTTGCTTTTCACATAATAGGTATAATTTCGGTATAATAGGTAATGGAAAGGCTGACCAGTTAGCGAAAGAAGCCTTTACAATTCCTTTTAGTGATTTAGTGATTTCATACCGATATGAAATCTTACTACAAGAAAACTCTAGCCAAGCTATGGCAGGGCCAATGGAATGTGTTTTCTAGTAAAGTACAGTGTTTACCACTGTACTTTCATGGAAACATAGAATTTTGAATAACTATTAACTTGTTGCACCTCACACAATTCCACTGTTCTTGATGTTTTTATTGTATAGTCGCAAATGAACCTGAAGGTTGACGAGTATTCAAATTAAGTAATTCATAATCAAACTGAATACCTCCAGGTTTGAAGAACCTGCGTGGGAAAAAATTAATTCTCCTTCTAACTTCTCAGTTTTTTAGGTTATGAATCAGGGAATGGAACTCAAAGACAATATTGTTGTGGATCTTGCGGGAAGATCTACAAAAATCGAACAACATTGAGTCGTCACATCCACCATGAGTGTGGCAAGCCTCCTTCATATGCTTGCGAGACTTGTAATAGAAAATTCAGAAGAAAGGACAGAATGAAAATGCATGAGATGACACACGTGTTATAAAAGCATTTTTTTAGGTTTCAACATAAAAATTATAATTGGTTTGTGTTATATTTATAACAATACTAGTTTGAATACAATGAAAATGCTTCTTCCATACATTAGAACTGTAATCTTGTTTCGATGCGCTATTCAATCAAGTAAGCGTGATTTGAAAGTAATAATAATGATAATGTATTTCCCTTCAGATATTCACAATCAGTATAGGATCTGTTGAAGTTTAGATATAGCAAAGAAATATTTTAACTCTTATACTATTTATATATTATAAACTATATTGGGTTGGATCATATTTTATTTTTGTAAATATTCTTTTACAGAGAAGAAGTTTTCATTTTTAGAGCTTTCTGGAAACAGTGCATTGTTCCTCATCTATTGATATCATTTGGTATTGTAAAGAATTTTCTGGAAACGATTGCTGCACATGTAGATAACAGTTCTCTTTACTAAGACACCATATATGGGATCCATTTACATCGAGGATAAACGTAGCTAACCAAGGCGATCGGTTGCAAAGCCAAGCTTCAACATCGACCGCCGACGAGATTTGTCGTTTGTCTTTCATTGCAGCTTTTACTGCAGCTACTTGAAACTAGATAGCAAAAACGAAATATCAGATAGTGTTGTTTCTATCCACCCAGGTCTCATCAATGGTTCTAGGCTGAACCACGTGGCTAAGTTTCCTTAGCTTAGAGTAAGTGTACTTGAAGGAGAAACCTTAGAAAGTAAAGGCGATGATATCTTCTCTGATTCAACAGGAAACTAAAGCCACAAATATTAAAGATAAACGAGGCTAGCATCACCGATGAGATAGTGCAGTTTGATGTTGAATCACGAATGCTTCGTTTTTGGCTATGGTTTTATCTAATTACCCTTCAGTGGAAGTGAAAAGTAGGGGACAATCGATGAATCGATGTCGAATATTGACTTTGCAACAAATCGCCTTGCCGAGCCTCGTTTATTCCTGATATTCGTGAAATCGAGTCCTGAGTTCCATAGATAGTGTATTTGTGGAGGAATTTGCAACATTTTCACTTTCTCTGACTTGTTAATTGAGGACAGCTTCATGCAGCAATTCATTCTTGGTTAAACCAAGCACCACCATTGAGACCTTGACTGTCTGATGTTGGATGACGAATGTTTTGTTTTTGGGCTCTGGTTCTATAAATTTTAGTGACTTCTTATATTGCTAGGCATTGCTGTATTTCAAAATCGCTTCTGACAAATGTTAATTTTACGTTTTGAATCAACTACTGTAAAGTTTCCTCTTTGTGGGTGATTATACTGTTACGATATTTACTTGGGGTTCGTTTTTAAACAACAACACTAATAATACTTAGACAACTTTTATTCACTTAATACACAACTACTGCACTGATTAT
>WOGN01003097.1:0-15718 GCA_015342105.1 Leptinotarsa texana
AAAAACAGTTGACGAATAATCAGAGGGAACTTTTATTTGGATGATGCACTCGGTACATCGAGTACATAGCTCTATCGCGTGTTTCCATACATAGTTTACTTATATTACATTGATGGCGTATGTATGTTATTTCGTTGTGCTTGTTTTAAAATAGAAAAAATTTTGCTAGCACACTTTCTATTGAAATTCATATACTGTTGAGAAGCGTTTGTGGAATAAAAGTGTCATTGCATCAAGGCAATGTAAATATAACATCGATAGCATTAGTCAATGAAATAATAAGCCGACAAGCAATATCTCATCCCATAAAACAATCTTCTCTTCCCCCTCGTACAAGCCATATGGATGTCACAATTTATGTTATACATACGTAACTCTGTGATTAAATCATTTACACGGTGCTCGATTATTTATAGAGGTATTTTGTGCCCGGCAGATGTTTCATGTAAATTTTGGTCATAAAGTACCTTTTAGAACCACATGGGAGCTTTTATCTATGCAGTCTCGTTGATTTATAAGATAAAAAACGGCCGAGTAATTTTTTTTCCGAAAATTTCGAACGTGGGGGTCGGTCGGGTTTTAAATTGATTTTTTCGTAGGAATCAATTTGTCATACTCTGGAAATGAGATGAGTGGTTTGTTTATTTTGATGTTGTTTACTACGTTTAAGTAGACATCTGTTCTGTAATTTGAATAACAAGATATAGGCTGATCTGAATATTAATAGAATTAAAATTGAAATTACTTACTATTGAGGAACGATTTAGAACAGACATCTTAATAAAATGTTATGGGATGAAAACCGGTTCATCTGAAATCTAGATTGCCTATACATTGTACAATATACTATAACAACACATCTGAAAAGACTGTCGAAGAGAATCAGAAAAATTGTATTGAAATAGAATATTAAAACGTATTACATCCGGTTGCAACAGAAAATTCAAATAAACAAATATGAACAGCGATTCCAAGAATTACAATTTTTACGAATAAAAAAAGCATTCGACCATATAGTTCGATGTATAATTTCAGTTGAGTTGACAGTGGAGCATTTTAAATTATCCATGGTGACTTACACTCCGGGTTTGGTTACTAGGGATTTTTAGGTGTTCCTGAAACTGAGTTTTTACTGATGAGATATAAAATGAAGACCAATCACCAGGTCGTCAAAGCTTTGGAGACTTGCTGATAGGAGCTCTGTATATATGATGTTGTGTTCTAGTCCAAAAAGCCCAGGAATATTTGGACAAGTGATTATGAACCAAGAGGTATTACTTCAGAAAATAGCTTGAACACTTGTGAGACTGAATAAATGTACCTAACATTTCTCCGAAGCGCTTTTACTTCTCATTTTTTAATAGCCTTTCGTAGTCAGTGATTCATCTACTAATTGATTTGCTCTTCAAGAGAGTTGACTTTCAAAAAATAGGAACTGAATGGAACATTTATAAAAAATTTACAAACTTTTTGATGCTTATGATAACTTACCGTTGGACGCCATGTTGTAGAGGCTTTGATGCTGGCCTTTCTTCCGGTAGATTTTGATAACGAAAAACGAAAGGAAGCAGACCAAGAAGATAGCCACCGTGAGGCCAATATACAGAAGGATATCGTTTTGAGTACTCTGGATGTTGGCTGAAACAAAAAATAATATGAAACAAAACTGATAAGGCAGCGTATATTTTTAACATTCAGTTGCTTTTGTCTAATATGAATATGTATAAGTTTTTTGTCTGGAGTAACTTAAAAAAATGATTATAATTTGTATTGAACAATAACAATTTAACGAGATTTCTCATATAACATTTTCTGTTATTTTGGAAACCGTTCAAAAAACACGGCAGCCTCATGCTAGTTCTGCGTTCTTCCATCCATCGTTTTCTGTACTAGTTTCCTCTGTTCGTTAAATTGTTTGATTTCTGTGATCCAGTGTATCACATGACATGTTGAGCTGTTTCTGTTTCTTTCTTGCACTTCCTGCAGCTGAGGTTTTCCTTAAACATTAGTATTTTATTTAGGTGTCCTCTGAATGGACAATGTCCAGTAAGTAACCTTAAGTCTTTCCTGGTTTGGTCTTACACCATGGATTTTGACACTCAACCCTTGTATCTGGACCCAATTATGGAGTTGATGATCTATGTTTAGTACACTGATCAGCGTTCTCGTTGTGTTCTTCAGCTTCATGTGATCAGTGAACACGTTTGGCTCCTCTACATATTCCAAAATTTCAATTTTGCCTTCCTCAATATTACTAGATACGAAGGGTAGATTTAAGAGTGACTGTTGGCAGGAAGAGGTACCCTTTTCACTGGACTGGACCCCCTGATTCAAAAATCACTAAGACAATGACAGTGACTGTATTCTGTGACTGTTGGCAGTAACTGGCACCAGTTTTACCGGACTGAAGTATCTTATGCAGACGATGCCACTAGCTGTATGTGCCTATGGACAGTGAAAGTCTCAAGAATTTTTTACTGTAGCGCATAATGAGCGATACTTTCAGACGTCTCCACATTTGTTGACAATTGAGTTCCTGACAAAAAACTAGCAGCTGATCTATTACAACCAGTTTCTGGCAAGTTTACATGGAGCCAGGACTGGAGTTCGAGTGAGTCTGATGCTAGCCACTAACATCGTATGATAATGATAATGATAATAATCGGTGACCCTTTAGGCGCACAGTCATATTTATCTCTAGTCTATGTCTTGAAGTCTCTGTATATTGAAAAATACTTCGAATGAATCTGCTATGTTATTAAAAATACATTAAAGATTATTAAAAAACTCTCTTTTCAGTTGCTGAATGGATTTTTAGTAGGCTTTTACTGGTCTGCGTGAAGGTATATTGAAGCATATTCTGCTTTTGACAATAGATACCGAAGAGATCAATAAAATTAGGTTGAACACGGAGTGTCAACTTTAACAATTGGAGATAATTATGTTAAAGTTATTTTTTCAATTTTTTGGCACATATTAGTACCTAGTAGTAGAAATGTGTGTTGTGAAGACAACTAGAGCACTTCATCAACGTCGTGCATCATCGCTTTTCATAATGTATACCGCAGTTGTAGGTGAAACGTCCTATATATATCAACCTGCAAGTTAGGACCAATAAAAACGAGGAATGGATTCAATAGAAATTTTAGGTTTAATATCCGTAGAAGGTGTTTTTCTTTCAATTGGGTGTGTATAAAATATAAAGAATTTTATATCTGGAAAAGCTACTTATTGTCCATTAAAATAACAAACAAATAGTCAACAGAAGATATCATATATTGAAACATTCGTTATTTCGTAAAATATTCCTTCATATTATTGTCCATTCTGGGCTGCCAAATAAAACGAACGGAGAAGAGGAAATAAAGCACGAAATAACATTTTGTGCCGTTGCGAGTTGAAACGAACTTTAAATTAGTTACTAATAAAGTACATTGGCACAATAACAATTTACATGATCCAATTTCGAGTCGACTTGGGAATTTCAACTCAATTTGTGAATCCACCTTTCCGAATTATACACGTTAAAATATTTTAATCCTGTGCCCGAGCCCGCCGTTAGAGAAGTTAATTTCGAACCAATTTCGATGAGGGGATGGAAAAAATAACAAAACTGAAATGTATTTTTTGCGTGAAGCAAAATGTTACATACGGAGTGTCAGTTTGAAAAATTTCTATGCGTTATTATTGCAGGAAATGATATATCACTCTATAATGTAACTGTAAACTCCCTACGTCACTACAAGATCTCACAAACACACACAAAAACTACTGAAGGGGGTCCTGTGACATATCATTTCAAATGACTTATAATTTTTTTCTAATAGTTCTCGATCATCATTTTTTAATCAACATTTTCCGAAATATTGCTTTGAAACTATTATTTGAAAAAATGTTTTATTGTGTTTAATGGAAAAGAAAATGATATGGCTCCTAAATATTGTGTGAAAAATATTAAGCAAATCTTCGATCATTTTTTTGATAACGGACGTACAAACACTTCATCAACATTAGTTTGCCATATTTTAATAGCAAAGGAATTGTATGTCCCCAAAGAAAAAGACTAAAAGAACTGATTCCAAACCATCTGTCCAGAAATCTCTAGTTTGAATTGAGTTCCTCTCAAGCATATGAATGTGCAGATTGCCTTTACAGCCTTTACAGAAATAATTGACAACGAAGACGAAAATACCAACCCAAACATTACCTTTTGTAGCATGATTGTTCGTAAATTTACAAAAAATAGTTTATTGTAAAATCTCATAATGTTGAATTGGAGTAAGCACAATTTGTGTCTATTTGATTGGTAACAGGACTGTCGAGGCAAGCTATATATGCAGTAATAATAGTTTGTGGTCTTCTGCTAGCGATTTTCTCAGCTAGGTAGAATGCGTAGTGCCTGAGAAGTTGACCTACTATGTCTGTCAGTATCTGTTTTTTTGTGTTCTTCCGGTGGCAATTATATTTTGTCAAGGCGATAATCACAATGTGGAATTTGAAGTAAAACTGCGACCAAGCTTCGACCAAGCGCTAATCTAGTAAGCGAGTATTCAAACTAGTACGTCAGTATGCGCCAATCCCGGCTCCACTTTGTGGGGTTGTATCAACGCTGTTGGTAAAGGGATAGGCCACATTTGTCACCAACAAATTCAATGCACCGATAATTCACTTCGTCTTTAATTAATCAATCGCTGTCGAGGCGGCACACTCGCGATGTCGTCTTCCCATAAGGAATTCTTCTCCGATACAAAACGAGAAAAGGAACAACACTTCGCACTACACAATGCGATCCACGTCTCCTCCTAACCGCACAATCTCGATCTGGGCACATAAATCGAAGCGAAATCACTTGAACAGCTGCTTCGTAATAAGCTGCGATGGGGAACCTTCCATACATCAATCCTTGCAATTGATCTCATTGTCTAACCGAGAATATCTAGCGGATACAATGCGGATTTCGCGGCAACGGGAAAAACTTTGTGCACTTCGTTTAATTTACGGCGAAGAGATGTTATCGACGAGGAGCTGGGATACGAGGTGACGCGCTGTCCTTAGTAAAGAAGGTACAAGCTCTGTAATGGCGATTTCTGAAATATTTGGGAAATTTGAAATTGTCTAGGTACATTTCGGAGTGTTTCAAAATTCATAAAGGAATCTGTTTCTGAGTATATTTGGAATACTTCAACATAGAAAGCGATCATCAATATGGTTTCCGGAATCAGAAATCAATAGGCGAACTCACATATGTCACTCTCCTTTGGGATAATGCAATAGAGAAATAACGCAGTCTCGATATTTCGAAGACTTTTGATAGTGTTTGGAGTGAGAGTTCACTGAGTGAAATTGAATATTACCACTCTCCAGATTTCTCAAAGAATGTTCCTCACAAGTAGTCACTAATGGTCCTCTCGCAGAATTCTTACCTGGTATTCCTCGAGAAACCATATTGTTTCCAAACTATTTCTATTATATAGCGACAATCTATTAAAAAATACTAGTTTCTTCTTTCCTTTCGGTAGGATTCAGTTCTATGAAAACCAAAGCATCAGTTTGTCTAAGAATGTGAATGTGGTGGTCCCTTACATCATAATATGACGGCACACAATGTACTTGCTATAGAGCCCGCCCTGAGTCTCCAGAGATGGACGTCGATTTTTCTCCTTGTAACATTAGAAGCAAGATATTCCCAGTTTACCAACTCTCTCTCCAAATTTTTCAGCAGCACAAGAAGAATACCTATACATCAGGGGAAGAAACTCCCACTGCAAACGTTTATGGTCAAACGATGACTCACCCGTACCAGAGGAGAAAAATCCCTAGAAGACCTAATGGGGATAGAAATCTTGCACCCTGAACATCAGACATCACCAATATCGACGAATCAACTAGAACCACTTCAGTATGTCATTATAACTGTCGTAGAGGATATTCCAAAAGGCAGTTCACAGGAATTATTCCAGAGCTGCACATTTCGGCCAAGATGGTTACAGGTTGTTTGAGGGCCTCGTAGCTGGTGGGTGCAGTCATGGGAGGTTGCCTCCCAGAAATGTGTGATAGGAGACCTACTTTTCGAGCCAATGTTCCTTGTGTCAAGCAAGGTTAAATATCAGTCACTGTGGCACAGCATCAATTTACATTTCTATCAATTCGTGAAGAAACTGAGAAAACTATTACTTGAAGATCTTCTAACTTTTCCTTTTTTATGTCGTTGTTTCCAATATAGAAGTCGAAAACTGAAGTTTCCAATCAATCGCAACATTTCACAGGTGACGTTAAAGGGCATACAAAAAGTTTCACCGTGTACCGTTCAAAGATCATACAGCTTGCTAAATCTAGGAAGAGACTTAAAAATTCCTTCTCTCTCGCTCTCACGGTTTTCTACCGAACGCACATCTAGTGGGCGGGATCATAACGAAATTCAGAAAGCTCTTCCTACATTTGACAATCTGTATGTCATGGATTATTTAACAATAGGTAAAGACGTAGGCAGAAAGCCAAAAATTTTTTCCAAATATTATACATTCTTACGAGATGAATTTACAAATATGTTTAGATACAGAAATTGATACCATTTTTTTCTAGTCTGAATACTGTCAATATTATCTACATCGAATACCAACATAAATTAATCACCATAATCACACTAGCACCGCTCTCAGATCAATTCAAGGATTCTCTTGCAGTCTGCATCTCCATAAAAGAGACAGAGAGCGATGGAACCCTCACACTTTGTATTATCACCTGACACAATGCCTTTGTCGCTAAAACTACGCACACACTTTGAGATAATATCGCAAGAAAAGTACATGCATAGAAATATTAATAGATATCGCGAACAGTTATTAATATTGTTCTGCTGAAAATAATGAATAATTTATGACGTATCTTCAATCGGCGTTAACGTAGGAAATGATATTTTATGAACTTCCTCCGAGAGATTGCTTTCATGGGAAGGTGCAACTGTATTAACTGTTTTATAATCATTATAATGAACTGCGTGTAGTAGAATATTTTGTTGATCACTCAATTATTCGATATAAGATACTAGCGGTATGAAATATACTTTACGACCCATTCTCATACCTACCCAGCGACGGGCGCTTGATATACAAAAAATATGGAACAAAGCGCCCATTTTTTTACAATAATATTAGTATTTTTCGTTCCTTATTGTTTCAAGCTTATTCAAAAAAAATATTTTAAACTTTTTAGTTCGATGTTCTTCGAAAGAGAGTTTTTTAGTTTTTAAAAGTATATTTATTTTTCATTTTTTAGTTTTGTATGCTATTAAAACGTGTTTTTTAGTGTTTTTAAACTATATTTATTTTATCTAAACTTTGGAATCAATCAGCCGTATATTGTTTAGAAAAAAAAATGACCATTGATATTTTCCGATTCAGGAGAGGGAGCCTGAAAATCAGCTACCAAGCCCAAGGAAGCCAGCAGGCGCGCAAAGGTGGGTTACAAATAAGGCAGCAGGCGCGCGTGTTGATACAAAAAGATTTTTTTCAAATGAAGAAATACATGTAAAGTGAGTTCGAATTATATCAAGGAGGTTATGTACAGCGCCATCTGCCCGAGAATAGATCAAGCAATAATATCGATCATTCTGTCAACTACAGATCCCAATCTTTAGAGTTACAAAAAAACAGGTGAAGCTAATAAAAGGGTGTTAAAAAAGTTCCATGCATTTCAAAATTCATTTTTGGTATTTATCTAAATGAAATTTCGGTCCGAAATTCAATTGGTGATTTGATACTCATGATGATCAAATGATATCATCATTCAAGGGGGTTTTGTCTAATGTGACACTATAAGCGAGATAGATGGTATAAGTGCAAAACATATTCAATTTATCTGTACGTCTGACATAATTACCAAAATTATGGTAGGTACATGCGGGAATACTTATTTACAGGGATATATATTTGGCTATTCATCATTAACTGATAATTTGCGACATCCTGAATATTACGATACGTATCAAATGAGTGTAAGTGATTATTAATGAATATAGTTTTTAAAAACTAAAAAACACGCTTTTAGTTCGATGTTTCTTAAAGCGTGTTTTTTAATTATTTTTCCTATATTTATTTTTCACTTTTTAGTCCGATTTATTGTCAAAAATATTTTTTTTTAAATCTAGTCACTAGTATTATAAATCTTTAACAGACGACTCACGAATGTAAAATTCCTCTCAAACAACATAATGAGGTCTCAAATTATATAGTAATACTGAGATGCAGTAAGTCTCCAACAGAGGGCGGACAGTATTAAAATTTGTTTCCAAGTAAGGAGAAAATTTGCTGTAGTAACAATTTAGTCTTGACGTTTCGATTTGAAGTTTCATTCAAAATATTAATGGACTAAAATGTATCTTCCTTGTCGTTCAAAACTTTTTCTGTACTGAATCACGGATAATTGTAAATATTTAAATATTTCATCTGTAGTACAAAATTTCGCTAATACTTATAATTCTTAAAATATGATTTTTATTTTGATTTTCTTTTGAACAACCTATCAAGGAGGTTACGTTTAGCGGCAACTGCCCGCGAATAGCTCAATCAATAATTGATATTTACGTACAGCGCCATTTGCCCTCAAACAGATCATGCAATAATTGATAGTTACGTACAGCGCCATCTGCCCGCGAATAGATCAAGAAATGTCAATGAGGTTACGTACAGCGCCATCTGCCCGCGAATGGATCAAGCAATAATGCCGATAATTTTGTCAATACAGATCCCGAGCTTGAGAGTTACAAACATACATACAAACAAACATACATACAGGTGAAGCTTATATGAAGCGTGTAAAAAATATCAGGAATTGTATATGATTGTATAATTTAACAAACGGTTAACGTGTCAGAACAAAATAGCTTCTTGAAGATGCAGATGTGAGAGGAAAAGAAATGATACGTCAGCAGAATAGGTCAAAAGTATCAAGAAGGCAGAGCCCGGTTCTGTTTACAATATTTTTGAATGTAACAACAAGTGCAAACATTTTTCGTTTCAATCATGTACAGATTTCAATGAATACAGATGTTGTACTAATTTAGAGTTACTTGAAAATGATCGTCTCTCCATCATTTCGTTCAGTAATTACGTAACGTATATCTCCATTGAACAAAGACAGCAAAAAAACTCAAAATTCAACAAATTGACACAAATCTTTCTGATTGAAACTCCGGGAAACCTATTGGTTTTTGATCGGGACTTATGGCACTTTGGTTGGGGCTAATAACAACCAATTAGCCTTAATGAATACCGAGTAATCCAAAAATAATGACCGCGTACAACCAATAAATTAATCCTCTGAAATTCGGTCTATCCCCAGAGGCGTAGGGGAGGAAATAGTATAAAGGAGATTATTACACTTCGTAATTGAATAAAACATATGATTTGTTTTTGGAGAGACAGAATGGTAAACCTTAGTATATAAGATTTTACATTGTCTTGAAAAGTGGTATATTTGAAATCTATAAGAAGAAAAATAGAAAAATTACGAACAACGTATTAATAATAATAAAAGTAACTTCAAATCGGAATAATATTGAAAAATGAGAGGAAATAAAAAATTAGTATTGAATAAAAAAATGAAAGAAAGCTAATTTTTTATTTTTGAAAGAAAAATTAATTGAACTCGAAAAAATAAATGATCACCTCAAATGAAACAGCCAACAATGGCATGAAACGGAAACACAAAACAATACAAAAGAATCTGCAAATACTAAAGTATTTCCAGAAAATAGCTTTGACACAGTTATCTCCGGCTCTTTGCTGAAGTGTAATGTCAGTAATACACAAACAAAAACAATGTATAAAAAAGCAAATATGATAAAAAAGGAAAAATGAAAACATGCTGCTAAGAAAGAGAAATTTCAAACTAAGCTACTTCACTTCATAAACGTTATTCACAATTCGCACAGCTTCTTTAAACTTTCTCTCAAACCAGCGTTCCCCCTTGGGTATGATTTCAGCTTCGGAACACTTGATTTTATGTTGGCAAATCGAAATATGGCTTCTCTGACTGTTTTTTGTTTGTGCTCGCCAATTTGGACTTTTGATCGACTCTAGCTTTCACACAGTATTCAATGAGTGGAATTCTGGAAGTCGTTGTCCACGATTGGTGGCTTGTTTCTATGAGATGGCTATGGATGTTGTTTCTTGGTTTCTCTAATATCCATCAAGAAACATTATATACCAAATTCAAATTAATGAATGTGAGTGGGGAGAAATATTCATTTTATGGAAAAAAAGATAAGAAAATGTTTGCTGCAAGTTTAGTTAGCAGTGGTTGAGGAATTCGAAGAAAAATAGCTGAAGTAGAAGATAGAATAAGTAAAAAAAAAAATTTCAATGGGTACTTCAAGAGTGTTCCAAGGGTGGTAATAGGAAGGAAGGCAAGAGGTTTCAATAGAAGGAAAAGTTAATATAAAGCTTCAAATTGAATATAAAAAATTTATTGCTGATATACTCTCAGTGATGTCATTTACGGAGTTACTTAATTGTGTGAAAAGTGAATTTTCATTTTTCACAGGAAGTCTTTTTATTTTTCGAAATAATGAAATATACATAGAGAAACTATCGAAAACGTAAAGAGGCATAAAGTAGATATGATGGCAATGCCATTGATCTCTGCATTCAGTGACGAATCAGTCCTTATTTTTGACTATAGAAAGGGTACAAAAAATAAAGTTGACACTTTCGTTTGTCAACTGTCCGCACGCATGTGTTTCCTGCAATCTATATGAAATTGCTGGAATCTGACACACATCGAGAATTAGAAATTAGAAACCGAACACATGGCAATGAAATACGGGGACGAACGACTGCAATCAGGGGAAACTGGGGTAGCATAGGGGGATAGATAGTACCGGGGGAACGGCAATTAGCGAGGTCGTTGGGGATGACGGGAATTCCGACCGGAAATGCTTCTGTGCACCGTCGCCCGAGTAAAGCAGATATTCCCCAGATTTGAGAGAGGGTGAGTTTCGTTATTTGAAAGGGGATCATTCTCGAGTGACAACCGTCGATCGGTTTTGCCGACATACTTATCGGGAAAAATAATATTGTTTTTTCCGGAATGATTGAATTTTCTGAAAAACGTGTTTCACGATGCGTCACAGTGTGTTATGAACTTCCCCTCAAGATAAACTGAAATGGCAAGAGAGAAGAGTATTTATTTCTCTTTTATCTGCAAACTGACCTTCAATTACGCATTTTTTTTTACATTGAGAAGGTAATATATCACAACTTTATGAATTGAACACTTTATTATTTATTTTCGACCTAACTTCCATTTTTCCATTCAAAATTTGAATATTATGGGACAATTGATCTTATTCTACAAAAAAATGTATCCTTCAAAAAATATGAGAAAGATATGTCACGTGGACTCAATCCATTATTTGATAAAAATAAAGTAATGCATTTACCTTACACATAGATTTGTGAACCTTTTTTTGAAATCATTTTAACTAAATGAGAGTGTCTTAGACATTCCAAAGAATACAATCATAATACTAGTGATTGCAATCATTTCGTGAAGCCTTCCAACGATGTTACATATATTCTATCTATCTACCTGTTTGAAATCTGTTCTGTCTCTCTGTTTAAAATATGTTTTTCCGTTAATCAGCTGTCACCCGCATACGAACGACAACTCTAAGAAGTAGAGAAACTTGTGCAAGCTAAGGACTAACGAAGTCTTACCTTTAAACGTGTGATTCCTAACAAGGAATCTATTTATCCATTTATCTATCATTGAACTTCACAGATGAAGTGGAGCTGGCTAAGCTGTACACGTACATAGTAACTCAAGTATTCTTAAACTGTTATGTGCATACACAAATGGAATTATAAAAATATTTCCTTCATATATAATATATGCACGATGTTTTGTGACCAACGTTCCTGTAATGAAATTGCCATTTGTCTCCTATCAAATTGAGATCATTATCGTTATGGATCTTTTTAGTGCTGGCGGTAGCATGCGAATCACTACCAATTTTGACTGATCTCATAAAAATGTTCAATTGAATTTCAAGAAAAAATATCACACTCGCCTCATATAACATTATGTTCTCTTGAAATGAAATAGTAGATTGATTTTGTAAAAGTGGAAGGCAGTACCTAAAGGTTACAAATTTACAAACGAATCTTATCTAAAAAATTGGTGAAAACCTCAAAGAAACGTTCTCCAAGGTTCAGTAATGGACATAGTTATGTTCGTTTTTTACACAAACTGTTTGTCATCCTTATCTCTTGGCTGTTCACAAATAGGTTTCAACTCAGCTTCCTTTAATAAGAATAGTCCTGGAATAATCTTCACAAATCTAAAAGTGTTTCTCTCATATACTCATGAATGAATGTTGGATGTGAGGTAATAGAATAATTATTTTTCTAAGGTATTTTGGAAACAGGTGAGATCAAGTATTTCAGATAGTAATATAGCACTTGTACCAAACAGTATTTTATTTATTTCTAATGAGCCGAATCTCAGAGAATCTCAACATTAAACGCGATATGCTCCCAAATAATTCCTTTCTGGTTATATACTAATTACCTTTGACGGAATGCTAGATACACTACCTTTATGAAACCTTGTTATTGTTGGAATACAACAACGACGGATCTTTTGAACTTCGAATAATTGTGGAGCGTGAAATCGACGGTATACTGAAAAAGTTCGTTATTTCGCACATGTTCAGCTGCTCAGACGCTGTCTCGAATTGTACAAGAAGGTTCACGTGTACAAAACGAATTCATAGGACTCTTTTCCCCATTAAAACTAACAAGGTTTTTTCCGGTGTCAGCCTGGAGTTTCTTTGGGGGAACAAAGAATGAACTATTCTTTGATAAAGTTATTTCTCAGTTCGTTATAGGTTTACTGTGAAAAAATGTAACGGGATTTGGAAAATAAATATAAAACAGTACTTATTTCAATTCAAATAATATGATGTGTCTGTGAAAAATATTGTCATAAAGTGATTATATAGGTTTACTAGCATTAAAGTTGTTTGTTAACAAAAACATAGCAATTCAGTAAGAAGTGGTAAATTAAGTCCAAATTTGCATTTGATATCTCCTTTTTTCGAAAACAGTTTGCTATCGCTGTCTCAGATTTACACTTCTAGGGTTTGACATAGCAGTTTGTTCCTTATGCTTGACGTTTCCTCTACAAATACGGTAGACATTATTGAAGGCGATCAGGTGAAGGAATCATTTCTATGGTTGTTCACTTGCAGAGGAAACTTCAGGCATTGACTATGATCAACGAAACTGGAAAACAGTATTCAAAATTCGTAATTATGACTGAAGCTGAATCATCAAATTTCACAATCAAAAACTGTTATGCACAAAAAGTCTAGTGACGTTACACCAAGCAAAAAAGCTTCTCCTTCGCAGAAGAAACTATTTTGATATATTCAGTTAACTAGTTTACTGATCCAATAAATTATCTGAAAAAGAGGGCTGGTTGGGTAACAGGATCAATTTTTTCTTAAAAAACATTTGTATTCTTTCCCACGTTTCGAATTTAATCACCTTATCAGAATCAGAGATAAAGCTATTCGTTTGTTTCATGTCGTTTTGTGTTGGTGTTGTCAAGAAAATTAGTTTATTGCAATGTATTTTTTATTTTTATTTTTCAAATACGTATCTGATATGTCTGATGACTTTTAAAATAGTATTATCATCGACACGAAAAAACTACTTTTCGGTGAGTAACTTAAATGAGAACTCATTATTTCTTGTAAAATTGAAATAAGCTTTGTGGAAGGTATATTTATGAAAATTCATTGTTACAGAGCCCTGAAAAAGAATTTAATCAAATTCGAAACGTCGGCAAGAATACAATTGTTTTTTTTTAGAAAAAATTGATCCTGTTACCCAACCAAACCCCTTATTCTGATATGTTTCATGAAACCACTGTATTTGTCAAGCAATAATAAACACTTCATATTCTCTTCTCAAGTTCATAAAGATAAAGCTTTGATCGTTTTGATTGTATTTCATTTTAGTTGTGTATATCATGACTAAGACAGGTAATTGAATTGTTGCAAATCAATTTCACTCATATCAATTTTACATAGATTTATGTGAGAGTTTGAAAATAATTTGAACATTCAAACATATCGAGGCTCGGTCTCTGCAGTTGCCGTCAAAAATGACTTATACATTGGACAATAGACCTGGATGACTCTGGATATTCGGCTAATGTTTTTAATCATCTTTTGGTATTAAGCAATTTATCGTGTGAAATGGAAAGCAGTTCTATAGTACGAATATTGTAAGTAAATATTATAAAAGAACTATCTAGTTCATAACCGTGAATATGATAAATGATTTGAATTTATCAGTACAACTAATGTGAAAGAGAGACAGAATGCATCCTTCTGTTATAAAAATTATTTTTCTTCTCAGTCAACACAAGTCGGTAGCCGGTCGGTTCGGCGTGGGTGCTTTTTATCACTCAATTAACCGCCGTGGTGGTCGGTGGTTCAAGCCCCAGGCTGAACGATCGATTTTCACTTGGTATCGTCCAACCCGTGTTGGACGAGGTAAAACCTTGTTATTCCATAGTTCGCACAAGTTTTGCTTCTGAGGGTTGACGTTCATAGGGGTGCGACAGGTGGTTAACGGAAAAACATATTTTGAACATACATTTTAAACATTTAAACAAAATTTTTCGTGAAATATTGAAAATTTGCAATGTTTTATAAATTGCCGTTTGATAGAACTTTGAATATTCAGTTTTTCGTGGCTTTCTGGTGATATGATTGAGAAATCCAAATTCACTGTTTTTTTCAAAAATATAGATATTTTTCCATTTCCATCACAAAGGGCGATGAGTGACCATTTGAATAAAACAGAAGCAAATGCTTTTGCACTTATATTCAGGGTGTAAACTGAAAACAGGGTTTGAATTGAAGTAAAAGCTTTTACATTTCTTTATTCATATAGCCATATGTATGACTCCGATATATTAGAAAACTTATATTCAATAAAATACTATTCAACCTCGATATCATTGCTTTTTAGTGCCAAACTGTGGGGCTAAGATTCGAAATATATGTGTACTTTCCCGTATCGTATTACACCGAAAATCCGTATGGAATTGAATACGAAATTTCGGAAATGTTCATTACGTGCCTGCCCCTAACGGGGTAAGGAGTCAGCTTTATGTTCGACACTGACTCAGAATACGTAATGTCCACTACGAATATGGGGTGTATATCGGGAAAAGGGGTACTCGAACGGTTTTACGACCCGGCGTGCAGGTAGAGGGTGAAACGTTTTGAATTTCCGGTATTATGTCAGTCAGGACTACAAAAATAATATTTGGTCGAATTCGGGTTCATTAGTTGATTTGTAGAAAAACTATACTAAACATTGCATTACAGAAAGGTTAATCACTATTTTGCATGAAGAAATCGAAAAATGTACGTACTATCAACGCATCAGGGGACCTGAATGAAGAAGAAAAATTTGGATCTCTAACTCATTGGTGAAATCAGTTAACAAGAAAAATGATTTATATAAACAACTAAAGAAAGATCCTCAGAGTTTACAATTGAAAAATGAATATAACAGGTATAAAATGAAACTTGATAAATTAATCCAAAAGGCTAAAAATGAATATTGTAACGAATTAAAGCACTAACTGTCTTTAACTAATTTATTTTTACAATATTTACGTAACTAATTTATTT
>WOGN01003098.1:0-15718 GCA_015342105.1 Leptinotarsa texana
TATATATTGTTAAAAATTTTGGAAATCAAATGATAATTATAATTTAACAACTCACCAACTTTTAATTGAATTACATTTGAATTCATGTAAGAAAAAAGTTAAACTTAAAAACACTCACTCTCGAATAGAATCGGGGCACTGGTCAGTGGTATCATTTTCAACTGATACTCTAAAATGAAACAAAGAAAATAAAGAGTCTTTGTTTCGTCATTTTAAGGCGTATTGTCGGAAGTCACATTCACCATGTCACGTTGGGTATGAATAGAGAAGGTCAACAAACAAAAATGAATGAATTCTGCTTTTTTTTCCCTTATTTGATGTGCTATTGTGATGAAGCGACTATTATTGCGAAGATACAACTTAGTATCGTCTTCGTTTTTTTCTTTGTCGATTAATTCTGCTGTTTTTTTCCTTCCATTTGATGTGCTGCACGTTGAGTTCCATCTAACATTAACAAAGATGTGGCTTAGTGCCTTTCTGTCATATTGCGTCATTTTTGTGTTTTCTCTGTCGATACATTATGGATTCGTTTCTCTTTTATTTGACGTGCTGTTTATGACGATCCGACTATTATTAACGAAGATGCGTCTTTGTGCCCTTCTAACATGTTGCGCCATCTTTGTTTTTCATTGTCGATGATTTATACATGAAAACAAAAATTCCATTTGACATGATGTAAATGACGATCCGACTATCATTAACGAAGATATGGTTTAGTGCCCTTTTGACTGTCTCCTTATTTTTCTTTGTTAATAAATTCAACATCCTACCTTTTATTTGACGTGCTACACGTGAATATGTGACTTATTACCGAAGATGTAACTTGATGTCCTGACATATTGCATGCCATTTTGGTTTTTCCTCTGTCAATTAATTCTGCATTCCTTTTCCTTTCATTTGATGTAGTACACATGATGATGCGGCTATTATTAGCGAAAATACAACTTAGTGCCCTTAGTGTCGATAAATTCTGCATTCGACTTCATTTCATTTGATGTGCTGCACGTTGAGATCCAACTATTATAAACATAGTGTCCTTTTTGTATATCGCCAACTTTGATTCTCCTCTACTTCTCATTGAGATCATCACCTTCTCTCTCATATACACATACATGTTGCATCGTCTCACTCTTACACACATTACACTTTCCTTCAATTGGGTGTTTCACAAGGTTCCGATAGAAGGTCTGAAAACGACACGCAAAGTAGTCGAAACGCACGCAAAACAAAGTATTTTGAAATGTCATTGTCGAATCTTCGCTTTCCCCATTTTTGAACGTTGACTCCACAACAAGTAACTCCTCGACACATTTAGACTCCCATTAAGGAAACGCACGTCAAACGTTATAGCCTCATTAAACTGTCATGTGTTCTCTCAAATTATATATTTTAACGCATCCTGTATACTTCACTTAATTTCCGTTACTTTGCCACCATGTTTTTTCTTCATTGATGTATTCTACCACACATTGTACACATTGACGTCATGTTTTTTTCTTGATGTATTTTGAGATACGCTGTAAACATTGTACGTTGAAACGCTAGACTTTCGTAAAACCGACATTTTTTAATGATGTATTTTGGAACTGATACCATGTTTTTTTCTGAAATGATGTATTTTCAGACACCCTATACACCTTGAGAAATCGCACGTTAAACTGTCATGTATTTTTCTTGGATAATGTATTTTTCCCCCCATACATATCATATTTTTTATGCATTTTGAGACACCGTTGTATAAGGATGCACGATAAAGTGGAAACTGTCATATTTTTTCATAAATGATATATTTTTTCCACACCTTGTACACATTGACGTCATATTTTTTTTAATGATGTATTTTGTGACACCCTGTATACTCCACTGAATGTCCATTACATTGCCGTAATGTTTTCTTTCTTCAATCTGATTATTCATTCATCACTATTAATATATCACTTTCATGCTTCCAATCTTTTCATCTCCATTTTTTTATATTTTTAATTCAACCACGCTCTTTGAAGTTCTCCGATACCTAGTCCATCTCTCTCTGTTTTCATTCATCACTCTGAATCGTCAATGACAGTCGACAAAACAACCACAATAAATATCGACAATTCGCAATCATTTCCAACATCTCACGTTGGTGACGAGACTAAGAACAAAGTATATCACGCCCAATTATTCCCCAAATCTAAGGATATTTCCCTATCTTCCACATGACGACACAATTTCCCCAAAATTCTACGGAAATAAAAAAATGCGGTAAGTGTAGAAAATGAAGTCATGTTCGGTCACGACAAAACAACCCCCATAAATATCATCAATTGGCGATTAATTCCAATAGCCCACGTTGGTGCCGAGTCTAAGGACAACGTCTACCAGGTCGACGATTTGGTTCGATTCTCATACCAGTACATTTTTTATTGAAATTCTCTTAGCTGTCGATGACACTAGGACCACGTGACTGGTACGCGACAAGGGGACTCAGGGGTGAAGACCCGGGGAGTGAGGCGGAGTCTCAAGGGAGCTCGAGGGGTAAAGCAGAGTCCCAAGGAGGTCCACGCTCTTTGAATCTCTCCAATACTCATTTCACCCTTTTCTGCATCGCTCACTAAAGTCTCTTCGGATGTCATGAAAATTGCAAAACATTTAGCGCCATAAGAAAATACATGTGATTTTGCAACATAACCCGCCTTGGTCGTCTACTATGTTGTTAGGGATATTTTCCTCTTCTCATTCGTATATTGTATAGAGAGAACCCCGAATGCAAAAAGTAAATTGATTTTTTCAACTGGAAAAGGTGTTTTACATTACACGTTCATCGATGACTTCAGATAAGACCGATGCTAAGCAAATTCTAGCTGATCTGGGAATTCTTCTCACAATATTGGTAGAGTTCTCCAAAGCAGCTAATCTTTTGAATAATGATAATGTACCTTGTCCTGTTTTATTCCGATCATTGCTGGAATTTTCAATTAATGAATCCTGCAACATAAAAATTCTTTACTTTTTGGAACCTTTGGTGAATATTACTGGAATTTTATCCCGATACAAACCGTTATTTTAACACCTCAACACGTGTTTCGATCACCAAGTGATCATCTTGGTGATTGAATATAACGGTTTGGTTGTGGAGAAGAAACTCCAGTAATATTCATTTAAATGCTATGTTTTTAATTTTACATTGATATTTTGTGAATTTTCCATTGTGAATTTTGAGATCAGTTTTAGATCTGAATGATTTATGATAAGTTGTACAAAAATTGTCCATGTCGAATGATTGTTTCAGTTCATCATCAGAAGCGGAATCCATTCAAATTAGTGTAAAATCGGTCTATTTAGAATTGAACCGAAGGCAGAAGAATTCAGATGGAAAATCAGAGAACAGCTGGATCGAGAACTAGTTTCAACATCTAACATCAGCAATGAAGAACGTAGAGCTATGAACGGCCTATATAAAGACAACACCATCAAGATCCTACCTGCTGATAAAGAAAAAGGTACTATAGTGATGGATAGTGTTCTCTACGAACAGAAGATCAAAGAGGTTCTTCAGAAGGACCATACACGAAGATCGTATGGGACCCTAATGCATCAATTGGAAGGAAGTTGTACCAGATTCTGAAAAAATACCAAGTTTTCGGAAAAAAAGATCATTGCTAACACCGCACCACAGTAAGCCCCCTCATTTGTATGAACTACCCAAAATTCACAAGAAGGGCGTTCCGCTCAGACCGATCATCAGCTCCAGAGATTCGGCTACTCAAAACTTGTCTAGACTTTCATTCCCAATAATACAACTATTACAAGGAAAAACATAATCTTTTGTGAAGAATTCAAGGCATTTTGTCGAACTACTTGGGACAATCGAAGTCACAGAGCAAGATCAACTAATCAGTTGGACGTGGAAAGCCTATACAAACGTTCTGGTCGAAGAAGCACTCTAAATCAAACAGAAGAAGCTATCCCAAGACGGGGACCTGCAAGATTGAACGAACTTACCAAAATAAGTAATTATGGAATTACCAGGATGCTGTGTACAAAACTGTTATTTCCAACTGAAGGATGAATTCTTTACACAAGATGAGGGACTGCCAATGGGATCGTCACTTTCACCAGTGGTAGCCAATATATATATGAAGTGGTTTGAAACTCTGGCAATTGAAGAAGTCCAAAAAAACCCCGAGATACAACACCTTCACAATATGGAACCATGGGAATACTGAACTAGAAGCCTTCCTGAAACACATCAACAGCGTAAAACCTCCCATCACTTTCAAAATGGAGAAGAAATCCACAAAGAATTGCCATTCTTAGACGTATTGTTGAAGAGGACAGACACTTGAAAACATCTATATACCGAAAAGCTACTCACATGGGACAGCATTTGAACCACGATTCCAAGCACCATCAATCGACTAAAAGAGGAATCATGAAGACTCTATTAGATCGTGTCTTCGGGTTCTGTAATAGGAAGGAAGGTCTCGAGAAGGAATTAGGTATTTTCCAAAATGATCTTCAATAGAATGGCTACTCCAAAGCGATGGTGAAACAGACTAGACTAAAAGACAGCAGGATCCTCGCAAGGAAGAGAATCCGTCACAAGCAGTGCTTGCACTTCCCTACGTCAAAGGATTATCGGAAAGGATAAGAAGACTTGGGTCCAAGTACAACATCAGAACCTGCTTCCGATTCGGAAACACTATCCGTAGCACCTCACCAGGCCACCAAACGCGGGCTGCGATGCCAATAATTGTATTTACCGAATACCCTGTGAGTGGGGGATATCCTATATTGGTAAAACTGAGAGGCGATAGAAAGTTTGCATTTTCAAGCACGAGAACCATCAAAAACCGCGAGGGAAAACCAGCAAATCAGGAATAGCATAACATGTTTGGACCCATCAACATAACATCGAGTGGTCCCAAGCTGACATTATTCACAGGTTGGTTTAGAAGGAAATTCAAAGAAGTCACATACATGCTGTCCGGTCTCCGATGACCGATGAAGCGGAAAGAGGAAAGCGAAGCCTAGTGAAAGTACTCGAATAACCCATAAATAGACGTTTCTCGGATGGATTAGTCCAGTCATTACCCAAAGACGATTGTGGATACTAACAATCGCATACATGCTGTCCGGTCTCCGATGACCGATGAAGCGGAAAGAGGAAAGCGAAGCCAAGTGAAAGTACTCGAATAACCCATAAATAGACGTTTCTCGGATGGATTAGTCCAGTCATCACCCAAAGACGATTGTGGATACTAACAATCGAAACGTCGTGAAGTAACTTGGCTTGGAATCTCAATTTTTCATTTTTATTTTCTGTTCATTTTTCTTTATTTTGTGTTATTTCACTATTATTTAATTTCAGGGTTTTTTGCTTAATATAATTGTTATATTCAGCTATTCTTTTTTTGAGTTTTCTTTTTTATTGACTCTTTCAGGGATTTCAAATCATTTCATATAATATTAGACAATGTATGTCAAAAAAATTTTTATCCAATTAGGTACCTTGAATACATTTACAATATAGATTAAAAAGGCATTTACAGCATGTAATTCAGATGAATATTTTCGAAGATATTACAGATTTAAAATGCAGGAACTTAGTGGTTGCGGTGTTACCGGCCGGGGACCGGCAGGGCGTGTATATAAATAAGCGCGCTGAAGGCCACTTTGCCCTTTATGATTAAACAACGATCACACACGTTTATATGCATATTTAGTATCAGCATTGTAGCCTTGCGGAGCCGGAACGAGTCGCTATTAATAATATATTTCAGACTAAAATATTGTTTCGATAGACACGTCCTTGATATCACAAAGGTAATTGTTCGCGTCAGTCCGATCCTGTACGTAATGTTCAAAGTTGTGCAAAAACTTATCAGTGCAACCGAAACCACCCAATACCTGCTTCCGATTCATTATAGTTTTTACGATCGAATTGTGTGTGCTAACTCAGAATACACACCAAATTAATTCCGATCTGGCCATAAACTTTCATTTTCCCTCCGAAAATGAAGGAATAATTTTGTTTTCACTCCGAAAATATATACTGATTTCATTTTCACTTCGAAACTGAGATAAAAATGTCTTTTTTACTCCGAAAATGAGCAACTGATTTCATTTTTCTCTCCGAAAGTGATGGAAAAATTTCATTTTAATAATTGAACAGAGCTGTCCTATCTTAATGAAAATCCATATCAAAAAACTAATTATTATAGTTTATTGTATGATCTTCACTATGAAGGGTTTGACAAAAACCGCGACACGTGTTTCGCTATACAATAGCTTCCTCAAGCAAAAACTGAAAGTTACTTTTGAATTACAACCATTTTATACTCTAACCTATTACCTACTCTTCTGTCTAATGAATGAATCTGCCCTAACAGCTCAGGTGTGAATTCATTAACTATATCAATAAATTTTTCGAAAGTATACCTGTAAGTATACGTAACTGTTTTTACCTGCAAATGAACCGATTCAATAATGGCGAATTATTCAATTCAGTTTGATCGTTCATAAGATATAGCCAATTTTTAATTTGATCATTTCCATACTCTCCAACAGGTTAACTTTCAAACCTTTCATCTGAAAATGGAGGGTCTTGTATTCATGGCTGATCTCATGTCCCTCTGAAATTAAATGAGTGGCATATGTGGAATTTATTTTTCCATTCTGGAAACAACATTTGTATTCCTTTATGCGGGTTTTGAACGCTCTTTTAAATTGACCTATATAAAACATCGGACATGACCCACATTATCATTTTATACACTCCTGATTTTTCTGAAACTGAACTTTTATCTTTGTTATTCTTAACATGCATGCCCAAGTTGTTGTTGGTTTTGAAAGCAGTATTTACACCTTTGCTGATTTTCTGTACATTATGTTCTGTATATTATGCACAAGTGGAAGGCCGGCTCAGGTATGGAACGTGTTTGTGGGGAGACTCTTCTCATTCGCAGAAAGTTTTTATTTCTCAAATAAAATCATAAGATGTATAGCTGGTATCGAAAGTGACTACCCATGTCGTAATCTCTTCAAAAATTACAATATTCTTACCTGTATGGGTCTATATGTGTTTGAAATTTGTGTATTCGTTTTCAAAAATAAGCATTATTTTTTATGCAATGGAGACTTCCACTCTTATAACACCCGTCGTAACAATGATCTGCGACTGCCACTGCCCAGGGTTAATGTTACATATAAAGCTGCAAGTATAATTGAAGTGAAATTTTTCAATAAATTACCTGATAGCCTTAAAAATGTGGAACGTGATAATACATTCAAAAAATATTTAAAACTTTAGATGAAAAATATGTATACTTCATGAATGAATACTTCCAAACAACTAACCAACCATCTACCTGTTTAATCATCTTATGTGTGATAATTTATATTCACCTATATTTGTATATACTATATTATATATACCCTTCATATATCAATTTTAACCTGACTGTACTGTACATATATATACATATACATATAGGTACCTATATATTTCATTATATCTTATCTACCTGACTGTTCTTATACAATTTTATATTGTCGCAAAGAAATAAAATTGGTTTGATTTGATTTGGAGATGCTTCTATCTCCTCAAAAAATATTGACGAATAAAAAAGATAACTTGGACCACAAAAAAACGATACTAAATAAACCGAATGCATAAACAACACCGAAGATCCGCACACCATATGGGGATCGAAAAAGTGGGAATTCCCAAATAAACGTAAATAATGTATCAGCTGAGCTCTTGAGGCAGATACTGTAAATGAAGGTACCATTTGTAGTATATGCCGATTTTAAATCAGTACTCAAGCCGATTCAAACCACTAAGCCAAATCCTGATCACTCGTACTCGATCAAGACATTCAAACATGAGCCTTATTCATTCGCTTATTTGATTAAATGTTCATACAATGATGATTTGTCAAAATTTGTAACATATGGGTGTGTGGATGTGGCCCAAAAAGTTGTTAGCAAAATTGAAAATGATTTGAAAAATATTTAAGAAATTCATCTCGGGTTTCCTATTCCTATGGATGCACAAACTCCTGAGGAAGAGGAACAGTTTGGTTCTGCCACAACCTGAGGCATTTGATCCAAGCCATTTAGTGATGATTAAGTTAAAGTGAGCGATCACTGTCATCTCACAGGAAAAAAAGGACCCCTGCTGCCCATTCATCATGTAATTTGAATTTTAAATTACCAAATTTCATCTCCATCATTTTTCACAATCTGAGTGGATATGATTGTCACCTATTTATAAAGGAATTGTATACGAACAGAGAAAAAGTGGATGCCATCCCATAAACTAAATAGAAATTTATATCTCTCACAAAACATCTCTTTAGACACTCCTACACACACTCCTACACACTCCTATATGGATAAGGATGGTAGGGTGAAGAAGAACTATTTGAAAATGAGATTCGTAGATAGTTTCGAATTCATGTCTAGTTCTTTGGAGAATTTAAGTACAAATTTAACATCTGTTCAGTATGTTGAGATGCGCAAACATTTCCCATAAATTGAAAAAATTCAATTTAGTGAGGAATAAAGGTGTATTTCCCTATAGATTTGTTGATGATATTAACAAACTGAATCATCCAAGACTTCCAAGCGAAAATCAATTTTATGACAAACTCAATTGCGAACATATATCAGATAATGATTATGGGAGAGCCCGACTTATATGGAATTTGTTCGAGTGCCAGAATTTGGCTGAATACTCTGATTTATTGGGAAAGAAAGTGTTTGCCTTTCTGTTACTCCATCTTGATACAAAAAAAGGATGAGTGTAGTAGAAAGCCAAAAACTTTCTTTCACAAAAATCAATCACTCCTAAAAATATAACCCCTTCAGTTCACTCTGATTTATATTTAAAATCGGATGTGTTACTTTTATGTGACATTTTTGCAAACTTTGGAAATATATCTTTTGATAAATATAAATTGGATCCGGCACAATACTTCACCGCACCCGGATTATCTTGGAATGCCCCATGTTGAAATATACGAATATTGAATTGGAATTACTGACATTGATACGATTCACTTCTTCCAAAAGAGTATATGTGGTGGAATTAGTCAATGTAGTGAAAGGAAACATAAGGCAAACAAAACATTTTTACCAAGTTATAATCCAAATGAACCATCTTCATTAATTTCATACTTTGATGCAATGCAACAAATCTATATGGTCACAGCATGTCACAACCATTACCAAGAAGTGAATTTTCATGGTTAACACCTCATGAAATTCTGAATCTTGATGTAATGAATGTGGATGCTGATAGTCCTTATGAATATGTATTGGAAGTGGATATTCATTATCCCCAAGAACTTCATGATAAACATTCTGATTTTCCATTCTTAGTTGAACGTTTGATATCTCCACGTGCAAAATCGAAGTTCCCAAATTAATTCCAAATTTGAACGACAAAAGAAAATATATTTTTCACTATAGAAACTTACAGCAAAGTCTAAATCATGGTTTGATAGTGATGAACACACATAGAGTATTAAGGTTCAAGCAATCATGTTGAATGAAGCCATATAAAGATTTGAATACTGAAATGTGTAATCAAATCTGAAAAAGATTTCTATAATTAAATGAATAATGCAGTCTATGGAAAAACAATGGAAAACGTGGACAATAGAATTGATGTTAGACTCATTACACATTGGGAAAATATAAAGAGAGCTATTGGTGCTAGTTGTCTCATATCGCGACCAAATTTTGAAAATTGCTCCAGTTTTACAGAAAATTTTGTTGCCATTCAATTGAGTAGATAAACCACTGTATTTGGGATTTTCCATTCTAGAATTATCCAAAACAGTCATGTACGATTTTTTCTATGGATGTATTAAACATCAATTTGGAGAAGATGCGTCCTTCCTCTATACTGATACCGACTCCTTTATTCTCAAAGTAAATACATCCAATTTCTATGAATTCATCAAAAATAATCTAAATAAGTTCGATATATCTAATCATAAAAGAGAAAACCAATTCAAAATTCCAGTGACAAAGTCACTTCTGGGTAATTTCAAGGATGAATTTCCAAATGATCCAATAATCAACTTTTATGGTACAGGTGCCAAAGAATATTACATAAAGTCTGTAAATAGTGAACTAGAAGGCCAAAGGCATCAAACAATCTATCATAAAGAATGAATTGACATGTGAAGACTATGAAAAAATCATCGATGAGGGAGGTATGATATTCAGGAAGATGAGCTCATTTAGAAGCGTGTTGCATAATATTCATACTGAATTGAAAAATAAAGTTGCATTATCATATCACGACGACAAACGATTCATCATTCCGAATACCACTCGAACTCCTCCATAGGGTCATAGCGATATAGAGTTTTTCGAAATGATCCGAATGACAACATTCGTTGGGTGTCTGAGATCATTCATTCTTTTTCTCAAAAGAGCCCCCTAGACCTGGTTTATTCTTTTTCTCAGGAGAGCCACTTGGACCAACTAATTAATTGAGATGAATAACTGAATTATCATTTGAGGTGTTGTTTTTTCTTTCAAACCGGAACATTCATTATTTGTGATTATTGTGTTGTGATTCTTTATATTGAAGTATGAATGTATCGAGCGGAGGAAATCCGTGGTTGATGTTCGTAATGAAGATCAACATTGTTTTGCATGGGCTATCACTTCAGAATTACATCCTGCAGTCGACAAAACGTCAGAAGTTTCATCATATCCACATTTCAATACTGTCATAGATGTAACTGGTATAAATTTTCCGGTTAAGTTGAAGGATATTGTGATATTTCAGTTAATGTATCTGGTCTAGAAAGTGAATTCGAAAAGGTTAAAATAATATGTGCAATAGTTGGGCCATTGCGTTACTCTCAGAAAAGACTTAGGAGAATGTCAATTTGTTACTTATCACAGATGATTTTGATAATAGTCACTATTGTTGGATTAAAGATCTTTCAAGATTAATTTCGAGTCAACTATCAGCCCATGAACATAAAAAAATTTTGTGATGGATGTTTATTATATTTTTCTCATGAGCGATTACTATTACATCATTAGATGAATGATTGTAATCACTTAAATACTACAACACCGTCAATAGATCAACCATGAAGTCATCATCAATAATAATACTCACATAAGACTTTATCATATTTCGATGGAGTGAGTGTGTTCAACAATGTATGAAAATGTGTATATGTTTCCTTACAATTGACATCCAAATAATCTTATGTACAAATAAAACACTAATACAAATGATTACTACAAATGCTTGAATTCAACAAGAGATCTTGTTTTCATGCCAGCAAAACTTTGTGGACTCTGACCTAAATATACCAGCGTATATTTACCACTCGATAAAATGATGCAAGTTAAATCGTCATCACCAAATTGCATTGAGATTAGTTTTAGTAGCTATGTTTTGAATAATTTATTATTGTTCCTCACATATTCCAAAATTAATAAAATTGATTTACCAAACCGAGTGGAAAAAAGGGTCATATTCCCCATCACATATGCTTCATTTATTGGCAATGATGACCCTTTGCTCCAACACTTCCACCTTCCTGTATAATCAAATTATTGATTTTTTGCAAGTTTACTTTTGAAACAGACATGATGAATAATTGAATGGAAAATGAACAGTTTTCAACAGAAAAACACACTCACACAATTGCCAACTGATGTAGATATGGCACTGAATAACTCACTCACGAACAATTTCTAACTGCCGCAGATTCCATTTGAAAATATTCATTCCTTATATAATGGATAGCGAGTCACCTCCCACCACAGGGCAACAAATACGTACCGCTGGGCACTCGGCAAGGACAACCTCACTACCAATTTTTGATGCATCGAGAGGTAGCGTCACAGAACTACCCCACCACCGATGCGTTGACAGAAGGCGAAATCAGTGCGGGCAATCATTCGTGTCTGGAACTTTATGGAGTGAAGATGTGAGGTGTTATGCTCATGTTGGGTGGTTGGTGTATGTGCATGTGTACTCTATGTAAACTTGTTTGCATATAAGTCATAGTGTTGTTGGCTGGGGTGTGTGTGTGTGTGGTTGTGTACCAGTGCGGGTATTCATTCGTGGCTGGAACCTTATGGAGTGTAGATGTGAGGTGTAATGCTCGTGTCGGTGAATGTTGGGTGGTTGGTGTATGTGTATTTTGTGCAGGTGTAGTGCTTGTGTTGGTGTATGTGCGTGAGTACTCTATGAAAACTAGTATGCATAGACGTTATAGTGTTGTGGGGGGTTGGAGGAAGGGATTGGAGGGAGTTGGCGGATGGGGGGGATTTTTGGGGTCATTTTGGGGGAAACCCCACCATTTCAAATGAGCTTACAGAAAGCAGTGTGGACTGGAACGTGGAGGTGTAGGGTGTAGTGCTCGTGTTGGTGAATCTTGGTGTGTGCGTCTATGGAAACTAGTTTGTATAAAGTATATAGATTATGCGCCACTCTGTGAAGGATTATGCTCCGTATATGCAACCTATTCTTCATATGAAGGATATCTTCACCGTGCAAATCTGTGCTCTGTACAAGATAATTTGCACTTAGTACACATTTATTTTCAGCTATGCACCAGACATATTTGTCAAGGTTACCACTATGCACCAGACATATTTTTCAAGGTCACAACTTTGCACGAGCCGGTCAAGGTCACCCTAATTAAACCACTTGCATTAATGACGTCATAGTGGGGGGCTTAGAACCGGCTCAAATCTCCTACTAGGGGGGTTCCCAAGTTCGTAAATCTGCATGTTTCCCAAGTAAATAAAGCTACCTCTGCCATTGATCTCCATAAATTGTTAGAACCGTCACTCACCGAGGTGAAAATAGAAAATATCAACGCCAAATATCCAAAGTCAAAGTAACTTTTCACGGCAGGAATTTTTGAAAAGCAATGACACCCAAGCTTTGGCCAGAAGGCTCTTGCATAAAGTTTTTTCGGAAACAGAAACCAGTGAACTGTCCATCAAAGTGATATATTCTCCTGACATTTTCACACTGAATGATAGATGCCTGAACAATAAAACAATACATGTGTTAGAATCTGACATATCTACTAAACAATAATAATTTTGAATTTTTATGCTTTAATGTAACTCATACTAATGCTGAGTCAATTTCATTAAAAAAGATTAGCGGCTTCAATTTAGGTACTTTTTTCTGTAGGCAGAAATTTGAAAAAGGGGGTGTTGCTGAATACTACAGACACGACTTAATTTGCGATAATATAATTTTTGATGAGTTTTGTGTTGAAAAAGATACTGGAATAATAGGTGTCTGCTGGAGAAACCCTATAAATAATAGGCTTTTACTAGTGTTCTCCTGTTATAGGTTACCCATGGCCTATATGAAACATGAAACCAAATATTGTTCTTGCTGGGGACATCAACCTGGATTCATCTGATCACTCACGTAACTCCCATCCTTGTGTGTTTTGGATAATTATGTCTCAGATCATAAAATTATACTCCTTGAAACTAATCTGATTGAAAAACTAGCTCAATCTTAAAAAAGTGGTTTCAAAATGTCGTACAAACAGATTTTCTGTCAGCTCTCCAAGATGATACCTGGCAGATTGTTTTAGAGAAACTCTCTATTATTGAATCCTGCGAGAAGTTCTACTATTTATATATCTTTTATCTTATTAAATTTTTTCCACTAAAGAAATGTCGCGTTTTCAACCCAAAGAGTAACTGGGTCTCTAACGAAGTGAGAGCATCTCGTGAAAATTTGAAAAATCTCTTCACTGGAAAAAACACATACAGAATTTATTGGAAAATATATAATGACAAAAAAGAGCATTCCAAACTCATATTTTATACAAAACGCTTGTATTATCAGAATATCCTACAAAAATGGCTTGGCGCGTGATAAATAGTATAACACACTCTTTTACAACTATGTGAAAATGTGAATGATCCTCAGAGAATATCTTGCCTTTTTATTGATTTTTTTTCATCACTACCCCTGTGAGGATAATTGGGGAGATTAAAAATAATAACCCATCCAATAATCACATCAATCATATTACTAATGTTCATAACTCTATATTTCATGAGCCTTTTACAGATAATCAACTGTTATCTCCCAACGAATAAACTTAAGAATAACAGTTATTCTGGACCCGATGAAATCCCAATGTTTTTGATCAGAAAAAGCTTGCAATACATTATTTATCCTTTGACTTACTTAGTTAATATGTCCTTTAGTACGGGAGTGTTTCCCGAAAAATTGAAGATCGGAAAAGGGGTACCTGTCCACAAAAAATCGGATCCTTATATTTTAGAGAACTATAGGCCCATCACTGTTCCATCTAGTTTCTCAAAAATATTTATATATGCATACCTACATCGTTTAATACGTTTCATGGAGATTCATAACATTACCTCACCAATTCAACATTTGTTTCGTTCCAATGTGTCCACTTTTACTGCTGTGACAGCTTTTAACTCAAAAATCTTGGAGTACATTGAGGCTGGTGAATGCCCTGCTGGAATATTTTGTGATCTCAGTAGGGCATTCGACTGCGTCGACCACACGATATTACTAAATAAATTATATTCATATGGAATAAGAGGAAATGTCCTTGACTGGATAGAGTCTTTCACCAGAAACAGGAGTCAATTTGTTTCGGTGAATCATAGATCTGAAAATAGTAATTATAAATGTATTTCAAATACATTCAAATACCTCAAGGATCAGTGTTGGGACCGCTATTATTTATATTATAGGTATTGTAATGGTGTTGGGGCCGCGGTTGCTGAGAACACGTGCGGACAAAGACGACACAATTTTGAAAGAAAATTGTAACACGGTGTCATGGTGTGCCACCAACTCACTTCATTTCAACTCTTGAAAAACGTTATTAGTACGGTTTCATCACAGGCAAAAAAAATCTGTTCAAATCTACAAATTAAAATCAATGAGAATGAAAACACACTTTCTTTATCCAATGAATGTATGTACATTTTTAGGACTCACGCTAGATAATTGTCTGAACTGGAAAAGTCATTGTAATAAACTGATATCGAAACTATAGTTATGTTTTGTATCTGATACGAAATCTTAAGCCGATATTAACAACTGAACAGATAGTAACAATTATTACTATGCACATATAGAATCTAGAATCAGATATGGCATTTGTGTTTGGGGAAGCTCTTCATTGGCTCTAAATGTATTTATTGATCAAAAAAAGATTGTACGGATTTTAGCAGGCGTTAATCAGAGAACCTCCTGCAGAGATTTATACAAACATTTGAAAGTTCTAACTTTTCCGGATATTTTCATTTTTGAAATGTGTGTATTCATTCACACCAATAGGTCGTAATATGATCGCATTTCATCTTACCATAATGTAAATACAAGTGCAATGATTTGTACATAAATCCCGTCAAATATAATATAACCGCTAACTCACCTTCTTACTTGGGACTTTTCAGAAACTACCGATAGAATTCAGGTTTTCAAAACCACCCTTAAAAGGTTTTTATCAAAACAAATTTTTATACCATAAGTAGATGAACAAGGCGGGAACGAGCCCAAAACCCCATGTATTTTCTAATGGAGCTGAACTTTTTGCAATTCTTGGTTCAAACAGGAGTGGGGGAAACGTGTGACGTCATCGACGCAGGATGGAATGAGTATCGTAGCGATTCAAGCATGGAACTCGGCCCCCTTAGTACTCCGCCTCACCTATCG
>WOGN01003099.1:0-15716 GCA_015342105.1 Leptinotarsa texana
TCAAGGTCGTGTGACGTCTCAAGGTCAAAAGGGGTGGGGGGAGGCGTTCAGTCGGCATTAGCAACCTACTCACGGAATATATTGATTACAATACTTATATGGTCGTAATTATAATATTTATATCGTTCATTTTTTCATTTTGCAGGGAAAACAAGAAAGGAAAAAAAATCATATAAAGTAATCAACCCTTTTGCAAGAAAATCTACTCTCACTGAATCATCCCACAGCTCAAGTACTTGTTTTGAAGATGCCATATCGGATACGGATACCGTTAAATTGAAAAGTAAGAAAAGTCAGAGTGAAAGCGTCGTAGAATGTTTTCTTGTTGAAAACCAGCCAATTGTACTTTTGGACTCGTTAGTAGAATCTTCTTGTGCTCAACGCCAGGATTTGGACGAATCCTCCGAGATGATAAGTTCGCCCACCAAACAGAGTGGAGGAAATCCCTCCACCTCGAGAAGGACTACTACATCTGTTGAAGAGTTCAACAGCACCGATGAAGATGACATAATGCTTCTGAAGAAAAAAACTTCTAAGAAAAGGGTCATCTCATCTCCGAAGAAAAAAACTGATACGAAAAATGGCGAAGAAACAAATTTCAAAATAATAAAAAATCCACCTCCCGATAAACCTCAAAACCACAAGAAAGTGGAGAAATACACCAATGATTTATTGACTAAACCGCTCAATCAATTGCACGAATTTTGCACGATATGCTTCAAATATTTTAAAGACATAAAAGAACATCATAAGATGTTTCACAAAAAGGTTATTAGAAAGAAGCAAAGTTGCAAAGATTGTGGGAAATCGTTTTACCACACAAAATTCTTCGGATTTCATAAGTGTGTCGATCGGGAAAAAGATTAATCTTAGGTCCAGTTGGATTTATGAATGTGGAGCAACTTGGATCCTTTCAATCCTATTCAGGGTTAGATCAGAGGGTCTTCGAAATCTAATTTCTTCAGTTGGACTCCTGGTTAACACAATTGTGACATTAACATGATATAAATAATATGTGAACGTCAAACTTTAGATTGATTGGCAGAGTTCTTATTATTATATAAAGTAAAAATGTTAATATATAGTTTGTATCTTTTTTGTATTTATCTCTGTTCCCCAATTTTGAAAATCCATTGTGAACATTTTTATTCATAATTGGGATAATAAATTAGATGATTTGAATAATGTTTTTGATTGTTTGCTCCAGAAAGTGAAGGCATAATTCTGTTTTCGATTCGAAACGCCTGGCAGATGTGAAACATCAATAATAATGAATTTCACTAGTTCGGACTTCCACTGTCTAATATATAAAATGATGTGAAATTCCTGAAACAACATCTCCCACTGGTTCAGTGGGAGATGACCGTTTGGCGGGAGTTAGCCATTTTTTGCTTGATGATAGGTTTCCATATGTTGCGTATCTCTACCACTAGCTTGGCTAAATACGTTCTTGGACAGCATGTATGCTGCTTCCTTGAATTTTCTCTTAAACCAATGTTCAACTTTGTGTATAATCTCAGCTTGGAACCACTCGATGTTGTGTTGATGGGTCCAAACATGTTCTGCTATTCCTGCCATCTACACTATCCGTAGCAGCCTCACGAAAACCAGGCCACCAAACGCGGACCTCGATTCCAAGAATTGCATTTACCGGATACCCTGTGAGTGCAGAAAATCCTATATTGATGAAACTAAGGGGCAATTGAATGTTCGCATTGGTGAGCACAAGAAACACACAAAGCGAGGGGAAACCAGCAAATCAGGAATAGCTGAACATGTTTGGACCCATCAACACAACATCGAGTGGTCCCAAGCTGAGATCATACACAGAGAGGAACATTGGTTGAGGAGAAAATTCAAGGAAGTCGCATACATGGTGTTCAACAACGTATTCAGCCAAGCTAGCGTAGAGATACGCAAAATATGGAAACCCATCATCAAGGGAAAAATGGCCAAATCCCGCCAAACGGTCACCTCCCATTAAACAAGTGAAGCGGAAAAAATGGAAAGTGGGGATAAGTGAAAGTACTCGAACGAACCATAAATAGTCATCTCGTAACTTTTTTTTATTTTTATTTTCATTTTTATTTCTTTATTTTTGTTCAATTGTTCGACTTTGACTTGTATTTTATCTCACTATTATTTCATTAAAGGTTATTTTTGCTTAATATAACTGTTACTTTCAGCTATTCATTTATAATTCTTTCTTTTTTTAATTATTTCAGGGATTTCAAATCATTTTATATATTAGACAATGGAAGTCCAATCTAGTGAAATTCATCGAAATTTATGTTTAGTTCAAAGGTTTAACGACATGATAAAATTAAGGCATCCGAGATAGTCCACATACTTGTTATTCAAGACACCGAAAATATCAAAATAACCCTTGCAGTGATATCTATATATCAGTAGCAGGCTCACGACATTAGAAATATTTGGAACTAGTCGTGAATTCTTGCGGAGTACCAGTCTTGAAAATTTCAGGCTTTCCGATTGGTAGGAACTTTTCTGAGATAATGTTAATTACATCCCCTAACAGAGTTATGTTGGAGAGTTTTTGGGAAATATAATGGCAGTCGTGCGCAGAGTTCGCGGTCTTTTGACCGGTTCGCTTCGACCTCCGGACATGGTTCTGGAGACCCGGTGTCGCGAAGGGTTTCAGATTTGTAAATTATTCGCGGTTTAATTGAATTGAGGTGAAAAAGGGTAATAGCGTACGAAGTCGATCATGCGCGGACCTCAGGATCGTTTGTGGGCTTTTGCCCTGGGCAGTTGGCCCCTTTGGGGAGGTTGCTGAGAAAACTATTTGAAGGTACTGAGGTGTTATATGTTTTAAGAGGCAGAGTCGCGAGTAGATTCAGCAGTGAGAAATATTCGCGGTTATTTTGGCTAGCTGACTTGAGGTAAAAAGTCGGGAGCATATGAACTTAGAAGTAGGTCGGATTTCAGCTGTATTTGTATTAAAAAATCTTATAATAATTGAAATTTGCTCGACAGGAGAAACGTCGCGAGTAGGGGAGAGTGTTGTACAAGCGCTTGTACCTCTGGACACTGTCGTTAAAATTGTTGTTTTCACCGTGCTGGAACTAATTTTTGCTTTAACGTTCTACTATTGACTACTAGAAATCGGTGCAATAGTTTCGCCTCAGAAATATAAAGACTCTGGAATTTAGTCAGTCTTGTGAATTTTTCGTGTTGAAAGTAAATAATTAGGTAGAACATAAAGAGTCGGTGTGTTACAGAGTTATGGCTGGTTTGATCTATAATTTCCCAGGTAAGAAATATAATATGTTTGCTATTCAAAACTTGTGTTCACCAATCCATAAAATCAACATAATCTGAGAACAAAAATGTTTTTGTAGTAGTAAACATTGTTGTACCTTGGGACAATACGCTTGTTGTACCTTTGGCCTGGCCAAAGGTAGAACTAGACAAAACATTTTACCTTTTTCTAATTTATCTGTAGGTAATTCCACTGGAAGCAGACATTGAAGTAAGGCGAAATCAGCACTGAATTGTGTTTTTAATGCATAGGCAATAAATAATTCTCAAATCAGAGGAATCTCGGTGGTCTCTTTGCTTTAATATGCATCGCTGCATTAAGTAAGGTAATTTTTATTACTCCTGTGATTTATTAGCCTCACTGCACTCGGTTAATAAACTCTACACAATTGAACTTTATAATGCTTTTTAACTTGAATAACAAGTAAACTGACACCAAGCTTCTTTACAGAAAAATAGCATGAAGCAAAAGTGGAATAAAGAGAGATAAAGTGGATGTAGGTGCTTTACAGAAAGCTGTTGAAAACATCCTCGAAAATAAGATTTCGGTTCGCAAGCTGTCAAAAAATATATTTATCGGTTAACCTTATCTAATCGTATTCGAATTCATGTAAACTCCGAACATCCTACATTCGAAGTCAACTCGAACAACGAAGTTAAAAAAGTGTTTTCACTTGAACAAAAGTCATAGTTGGAGCAGTACTTGACACAGGCAGCGTCGCTTCATTATGGACTCACAAAAAAAGATGCAAGTATTTTAGCATTTTAGTACGCACCTGAAAACCAAATTAAATCACCATACAATTGGACTACAAATGCAACTGCAGGCAAAGAATGGCTGAGACATGAATCGACATCCATCATTGTCATTAAGGAAACTCGAGGCTACAAGCCTGGCAAGGTGAACTAGTTTTAACAAAGAAAATATTCAAACTTTCTTTAACAATCTTAAAATAGTAATGTCACGCTATAAGTTTTTCTCTGCCAATAACTATAATTAAGATGAAACCTGGAATTCTCCAGTCTATCCACCACCTGAGATAATAGCCTTGAAAGGTGTAAAGCAACTGGGTAGTATGACATCCAGAGAAAGTGGGATCAATGTAACTATGATTGCTGCGGTTAATGCCATCGGTAACCACATGTTATATGGTGTACCGGATTAAGTTGGATTGGCAAATTCATCAGGATGGTCAAACATAAAACTGGACAGTAAAAAGAATATTGCACACTACGTTGCCAAGATAGTTGAGGTTTTAGATGACAAATACTCAGTCAAATATTTAAAAACAGTGATTGGAAATGATAAATTTGTGTAGTCAGATAAGGTCTCTTGTGTCTTCGAATGAGACATAATAAAATAACTGCCTTCAATAGATTTGGTTGGAACATTACAACGCCAACAAAATATGATGTCCTTTAATGTTAAATTTGAAACATACAATATGAAGTAATCATGTTTGTCATCTCATAATCAATGTAATAAAGAAGATTCCGTTAGAGCGTCCGTACACGAGCCACATTTTGCGGTCGGATCGACCACACAATTGCAGTCGCGTTCCAGCGAACTCAGGCCTCCCATAAGAAATACTGTACTACACGTACACGGACGTTCACAAAAGTCAAAACAGACGTCTGCAGTCAACTTGCTGCGATCTCCGCCGAGGTGTCATCGCGGCATCCGCCGTACACTAACCACAAACTTGCAGTCGTACCCAACTGCGTACACCGTGGTGTACTTTTTCTCATATTGGTCTCACAGCATTCAGTTTTGATGTCAGTTGACCGCAAGTCGACCACAAAAATGTGGTTGGGTCAACCGCGAAGTGCAGTTAACGTGACCACAATGTTGTGGTTGCCTCAACTGCAAATATGTGGTCCGTGTACGGCTGGACTTAGTGCTAAGCCGTCTCAAGTTCCTGCTGAATTGATAATGAGAAATGACATAAAAAATGCTAAGCCTCCCTAAAACCTGTCCTAGACTCCTTCCACTGTAATTGTGCACTTGCATTATAAGTCGTTGTCATTTAGAAAGTGACAAAACCACCCGTAATATTTTTATATCTTCTTCTTAATTTCGGTCCCAGGTTTGGCGCTATGATGACCAGTGTTTTTTTAATATAGAGAAAACCATAATAAAAACTTTGTCATGGGGGCGCAACGATGTTGTTCGAAGCAATGCTGCCATCCCTTTTTTATCAAAACTTTTTTTGTTTTACATATAATTCAACACATATGAATGATAAAATCTAGTTCCTTCGTGGACATCCAGGAATTTTCTGCCTAATTTCCAATATTTCCGTATTTGGACTATGTATAGTGAAACATATAAAACGTATAGTGAAACCGCAACATGAAGTTGCGGTTTCGTTAGTATTTCCAAATTCACTATACTACATATTCAGTCCAAATATTAGCTTTTCAAGCACACAAAAAATGTATATATTTTGTTTATTTTTGTAGATTTGCAAAAAAGCATTTACAGATTGAAATTATTCAAATATATATAAAAGTAGAGGCTATATCAATATGTAAAGTTTTCATTTATGATTTTCAAAAACAGGCACTATTTTTTCCAGCCCTGGGTATGAAAAAGTTGTCGAAAACGAAGGAATGCCTATATTAGATCAATATCCTAGCAAAGGAAATCTGATCATACGATTCAATATATATTTTCCTTTATATTTACCACAGAGCAGCAAGGAAGTCCTGAAGAAGGGATTTCATTTAGCCAGACTTGGTGGAGGTACGAGTCAACATGAAGTGATTAATAAGTTAGTTTTAGCAGACAAAATTATGCGAGTCGACCCTGATGAACGATTACCCCCAATGTAATTTATTCAAGTGTTGAAATTATTAACTAATCAAAAATAAAGTGATGTTGAGAATTTATATTTTTTTCCTCATAATTATTACTACAACTGATGAGAGCCCTCTCACGCACATTTAGTAAAATGAAATCATGGTTAAATCGTTGAACGTAACTTTTTCCTTCTTCCTCTTCTCTGTCATTGTCATTTTTCAACCATGCTTTCAGTTTCAGTGTTTTCAACCAAAGTTGCATTCTAGATAGGTCAATTATTTCAAACACTGAAATAAAGTAACAAATAATTTGGAGATACAATGTATCTGATTTTGATAGGTATTCATTATATAATAATAATAATCTTTATTCAATCCTTACAGATCACATACAGCATGATATAGGATATGTCCCAAATAAAAAAACCGTGTGATGATAGACAAATTTACAATCAACAATATTAAAGTATCACAATTTGATAGATTTGTTCACATATACATGAAAACACGTATACCATTTATATTCATACATATGAGCAAACACATTTTCATTTTGCATCAAGAAATTCTTTGACATTGTAGTAACATTTGTCTTGCAAATATACTTTCAATTTTGATTTGAAGAAATTTTTATTCCCTCAGGATTGCGGGAAGATGATTGAAAAACTTTATATTATATACTATATGAGGGTCTTTTTCATAGAATGATGAGCTGTGTGCAGGAATTCTGATGAGATCTCCGTTTCTAGTTGGGTAACCATGGCAACGGAAAACTGATACATCTCAACATGTTGCATAAATAACATTCATTTGAAAACATAAATACATGGAACTGTCAAAATTTTATATTTTTGAAAATATGGTCGATACGATTCATCTGGTTTTAGATTGAAAATGAATCGAATAATTCTATTTTGGGAAACAAATATTCTGTTTGAGTTACTGGAGCATCCCCAGATGTTGATGTTTTAGGATATGTTGCAGTAGCTTAGAGCATATACATTGATGAGTTGATTGGTATTGAACATATTTTTTAATTGCAATATAGCATAGTAACCTGTGTTCACTTTTTTGCTTATGGCATCAATGTCATTTTCCCAACTCATTCCACTATCTATATAAGTTCCAAGGAATTTCGTAACTTTACAAAGATGAATAGTGCTATTTTTAACAACCACTTGAATATCACTCACAGATCTCCACCTAATATGGAAATACATACAGGCTTTCTTCTCTGCATTCACTATCAAAAAATGTCTTTCACACCAATTCATGAATTCTCCTGCTAAATTATTTAGTTTTTTTCATTAGTATTCAGGACTATCTGCATCAATGGCCAATGTTGTATTATCTGCATATATAACTACTAAATTTGAACTGATATAGTCAGGTAGATCGTTTATGAATAATAAAAAAATAAGCGGCACCAAGATCGATCCCTGAGGAACTCCCCGGTCCATCTTATAATATTCAGATGTATGCTCTCCAATTCAAACTTATATTTTCCTGGAGCGCATGTATGATATCAGCCATGACAAGAAATTTCCACGAAAACCAAGGGAATATAATTTATTTTCGATTATCTCCAGGTCACAAATGCCATTTTGGTCAAACCAGACGGTATCTTAAAACACGAGTTTCAGAATACATGAGAGACTCCAAGAAATTGAATATACAAAACCCCACAGCTTCAATGAGGAAAAATAAATATTGATATATCTTTGATTTTGATAATCCAACTATTCTAGATGTTCAACTATATTTATCCACAAGACTTTTGAACGAATTGATACATATCTTCAATAATTTACCCTTTTCTTATTATTTTTCTTCCCGTCATTGATTAAAAAATAGAAACCACTTTATCAGAATCAGAGATAAAGCCATTCGTTTGTTTCCTGTCGTTTTGTGTTGCATCGGAAATTTGATTGTTACTATGTTTGTTATTTTTTTTTAAATATGTATATAATATATCGATGTTTTTTGAAATAGTAATATTATCAACACGAAAAAACTACTTTTCGGTGAGTAATTTAATTGAAGCGATAATAATCGAAAAATAAATTCAGTTTTTTTACCATTTAGTAGAATTTGGATTTGATAGACCTATTCGAAACTGTAATAACTGTTTGAATTATTCTGAAAGCTTCTTCTGGCGATGATTCATTATCTTTTGAAAGTTCACATTCTGGTTGATTATTCATTGTAGCCCTTGTTTGTTGTTTGGAAGGAATTTTCATCATTCCAGTAGTAATGTAAACTTCTTTAAAATGTCTCCTTTTTTCGCATCCTCTACATTGCGCATTTCTTGCTGAGCATAACAACTTGAGATCTTGATTAGGTATGCCAGTTATTGCCACAATTTCTACAAATTGTGTACGTTTTATTTTCTTCGACAGATTCAAAATTTCTAGCTTGACATTTTGACTTATCCCGTTCATTTTGCATGAAATAGCCATTATTCGTTCTATCCTCTCTGCTTTCTTTGCTGGTTTTTGAAAAATTTGATGTTTCTTTCTGTTCAATAGCCATAAGTTGATGACCGGTAGCTTCAAATGTTTTGCCTTTTGCTGAAAGCTCTTCTAGTGTTAATTGTTCAGTTAATACAATTAGCCTAATCCGGGTGGAGTTAGTACTAAGAATAATTTAAGACTTGATTTCTTTCTTATGATCATCAAAATTAGAGTTCTTGGATAATTTCTGCAAGCGAGCAGTACTGATCCAAGGTTCCCTAATGTAACTCTTTAGCTTATCTTAAGTTTTATATTTCAAACTCAACATTGATTTTGGGTTTTGAAGTAATTGGATAATTTCAATTTTGCTTTGTCGTATTCATTATCGGCAAATGAAGATGGTGGCTCCGGTAAGGATGTATATAAATCATATGCATCATCTCCAATGTAATGCAGTAACATAGCTGTGTTTCTTGATTATCCGGTGATGTTCATTGCCTGACGATATATCGCAAAAGGACTGATCCATCTTTCCCATCTAGTTCTAATATTAATTGTATCGAATTAGGTATCAAATGGTACAACATTCAAATTGATGTTTTCCATTACTGACGTGAGTTTTTATTCTCGTCGCCAAATGTAATATTCGTGTTGAAATATTAATTGAAATTGTAGGATATCCTTTCAATCTTTGTTTATTTAAACAATCTCTCAGTTTAATCAGAAAAGTGACAATTCACAGTCTACTTGACATACAAGCATCTAAAACGACATATACAGGTCGAAACATTACTAGGACTATGGTCAACAAACCCTAAAAATTAATACGACACATTGTAGTCACATTTTTTCGTAGGTATTTTTCACAATATTCATTATAGTTTCTCTATAATATTCACTTGTTCGCATACAATAGATTTAAAAACCATCAATATCCCAGTCACGATTCCGTTCGCAAATCCTAAACGTACAAAAGATCAATCCATACTTTTTTATTAGAATATTTTTGTCTTGTATATATTCTCAAGAAATGCATTTCTTTTCGACAAATCCCACTTTCAACGCTTTCGTTCCAACAAGCGAGACTTTATATAGAATCGCAGGATATTGCGGAGTTTTTTTTTCCGGTTTACATTGGATGAAGATTGGCATCCGTCCGAGCCAGATTTTATTGAAAAAAGACGAACGCATCTCTGGGCCATTTGTGGAAGATATGGGCTAAATAAGAGTTACTTTTTGCCGGCTTCAATCCGTTCCGATTGAGTCATATGAGATATGAGAAATTGGAGTATTTACCTGATTTTTTCGCTGATAGCAGTGGAATGAAGTAGCAGGATCAATGTGAAACCAAATTATCATAACTGGAGTTGTCATAAATACCAAAATAATTCTGATCTGAATCATAACAATGAAAATTCTATGTGTTTGTGACAAAGATTCCTGACAAGGAGAGAATAAGCCAGTTTCGAAGGAGGCATTAATGAGAATAACTAAAGTTTCCAATGCATTGTCTGGTAGATTCAAAAGTATTTCTACAGAAATCTCATCATACTCAGTGGTATTTCTATTTCTGGTTTCAAAAGGTTTCAATTAATATCTGTGTTATACAAAATGAGGCTATCATCGATAATAATATTTTCTAGATTGAATAAAGGATCATAGGGCACGCGAATAGTGCTATTTAGCTTTTAAGCAATGGTGCAGTGGAATTCATTTATTGCTATCAAGCTTCGAAGGGTGGATAAACGCCTTGGAGCGAGCCAATTTTGGAAGATTCTGCCAGAAGTCTTTAAATCTTCTTGCCATCCAGGTGTTCATCTTTGTTTGGCAAAGCCTAAAGTGATGCTAATGCCAGGTTCTAGTCCGATTAAGCTGCTTGCAGCACCCTCCTTTGCAAGAGAGTCAGCAGCTTCATTGCCTTCCAGGCCAGTATGGCCAGAAATCCAGACCAGGAACAATATGTTAAGTCTTTCTATTGAGGAGAGTCATGTTTGGCAATTGGCTACCAATTTAGACGTTGCTCGGTAGGAGCTAAGAGCTTCCAGCATCGCTTGGCTGTCCGAGAATATTTTTATTGACTTGTATATCAGGTTGGATTCTTCCAACCTCCCTGTACACAATTCAATAGCGTAAATTTCTGCTTGAAATACAGTGGCATAGGTTCCTAGGCTCTGTCCTGGATCTGCGACTGTTAACACCTGTACCGGAATTGGAAGGTGTTTTTGATCCACTTGTGAACCAACAACTATCTGCTCTCAACATTTCCTTATCTATGAGGATCCAGTCCTCTGTACTCGGGAACAGTACTTTATGAGGCATTTCGTAGTTGACAGTTGGAAGCATAAAGTCAGAGGTCATTTCCAGGATGCTGTGTTACCCAATAGTCTGTTGCACTCTGTATTTGATTGATTCGTGCAATTCACAAGTCAATATGCAGTCATCTAGCGTCTCTCTACAGAAAAATGTGGAGAGGAGGTAGATCTAGAAATATCTCTATGGCCGCTGACGGTGTAATACTGAAGGCGCCACTGATGGCCAGGCACGTCTATCTCTGTTAGGCAGAGAACCACGCCTAGGCCGTTTTCTGTAAAGCCTTCGGTCACCAGTCGATTGCATCATAACTGATCATTGATCTAGCAATCATTACATGAATCGAAAGGATTCATTTGGAATCTACACCATAAGTTTTACCACAGATATTCTTCGACATGTCCATATAGGGATAGTCTGGCTTTGTGTAAAACTTTTTCCACATGAGCTTTCCAGGTGAGTTTTTTGTAATGGACAATGCCCAGATATTTCAGACCCTGGTATAATTGGGTCTCTAGAATAGGCTCATTCATGCAAATTTTTCGGTTTATATGTCAATTAACAACTGAGCAAGAGCAATTGGAAATGTGAGATCGCCCGCGGTACATCTTGACGTCACACCAGGCAAACGTGCTTCGAGCGGTGGGAAGCGGACCTGTAAATAAAGATTATAAATCGCTGCTATCGTCAATTCAATTCAATTTCCTTCAAACTAATGTATATATCAATTCTGGGTAACTGGCATTTTTGAGACAAAAGTTCTATAATAAATAAAGAGTACCTTGGGATTCCAAGACATAATTTCGGATTTTTCTCTATATCGTAAATAGATGTTGGCTCAATATTGTTTTTCGAATTCCAGTTTCCCTCTTATATTCCAGGCAAAGTAGAATCTGAAGATGTATCAACAAAAGTCATGTCTGATGTAGTCAAACTCTCACTGTTCTCGAGGGAACTTGGTAGTAATGTTTTCCAATACTCTCTGTATTTTCTATTTCTTCAGAACGATTTCTTTCTCAGTAGAATTTAATATTTACGGTCTTTAGCTTTTGATCTTCAAAAACCCTGTCTATCAACTTGAATTCCAACATCGAAGGTTTTTTCCTATGTACCTGCTCCATCAGACATGATTTGATTTTCAGCGATATCTTCGTTACACGTTTTCAACGAAATTTGTGTTTTCTTTTTTTGAGCAAACGGTGGAGCTTTAGATGTATGGGCCGCCGGTCTATGAATCTTGCAATCAAATATTTACAGAATTACGCCTGGTTTCAATATGATTTTTTCCACTTTCATAGTTTTGATATACATGTAATTTTCTAGGTCTGTTTCAACCTAAAATTCAAAGTAGGGCTCAGAGTGAACTACAATTTTTTGTTTAATCATTATCATCCATACTTACATCAAAATGATCTTCGCAACAAAAATGCGTCCCCTTGGCAGATACAAAGTTGACCCTTCGTAACAGTGAAAGAAGAATTCTTGCATTCAGGAACGATGCAATTCTTGTAACGTCATTTTTTATCATTATTCTCATTCACGCAGTTGACACACTGCAGTAAACAACACACAACTTTCTTTTTACGGCTTTAGCACACGTATTTCGCTTATCGCCATCATCCCTTGTCGCCGAGTCGACTGATGTGACGTCCCGTTTCGGTGAATGACACATCCAACAATTAATTTGAGGAAAAAGATGAAGAGTGAAAATTCAGATTTTTGCAGATGTACTATTTGAAACATAAGCTTTCAAATTATGAAATAACAAAAATTTGTTAAACGAGCCCATTGATGTCTCTAGAGTCTATTAAAATAAGTATTAATCCAGATTTTAAATTGGTTTGTGTTGAGTCATCTCAAGCCATGCCTGGAAATTGGTGCCTTACCGAAACTTTTCCCCTCACCGGAACTTGTTGTCTATAAAATTAATAAGGAAATATGTAGATTCGTTTCGATAAAAGTGAACACAGCGACCTCTGACCGCAGCTCACTTTCTGAACGGTTCCATGATACAACGCAATTTGATTTGTATCGCTGCTTGATCCCTTGAATACGATGTTATAAACGATGAGTTTCTGAAAATGACGTCATATTTCACGACGCAGGGCGGTTGTTCTATTCAATATCGATATTCATCTATTCTGCTCTGGAACAGATACGAACGAGCAATTTCCTAAACCCCGTCCTGGGGATTGCAGTAACTTGTGATGAAATGGATGTTGTAAATATTGAAAGCGTACGTACGACACAGTTTTGACTATATCTGAAATGATGATGAAATAAAATTACTTCAACAAATGTCAGTGCTCGTTCCACCATCAGAGTTGATATCATACATATATTCATTTTAGAAAATAATAAAATCAAATACAAATCGTTTGTTTTGGTATAGTCATCTTAGGCAAAATTAGGTATGTATCTCGGAATTGCAGAATTGTATCTCTATAAACTAGGATGAACTTGTATTTTGACATCCTGAAAGTTGTCTCGAAACCTACGTATGTTAGGGTGAGAAATAATTTTTCACTGTTATCCCGATTACGCAAATCAGTCAAGAATTGTTACATGTCAGATTGATATAACACGTTCTCCATGCTGACAACGCTACGCCGATGATTTGCGTGCAATATCTAAGTAGCCCATTGTCGGCGTTTCCATAATAACAAAACCGAAGTACTGCATAATTATTGCTGTCAACTCACTCTACGAAAATAGTTTTATTGTTGATTGTTATACGAAGATTTAGAATTGGAAAATACACCTCCAGGAATTGACCAAAAACTAATAGTTGTTTGCAATGATTTGCTACCAAGCACATCAAGAGAAGAATGAGAAATCGCTCACAGAAACTATATGGACTGGAAAATAAAAGCCAAGGTGAATTCTTGTTCCGAAATTACCTTGTTAGTTCATTTTGAAGAGTTGTCAAGAAGATTGAAATCATCAATATTATAGTCTCAGTACTCGATGCTGAGGAGTGCCTCAATTATTGAAAACTGTGTTGATATATCAAAATACGTAAAACTACGTCCATTTTCAAAACGCAGATCTGAAAAATATGCTCCAAAATAGTCAAAAACATTCAAAAAAACTAATTGATAGAGTTTATTGTAATATTTTTACTATAAGAGTTTTACAAAAACCGCAACATTAGTTTCGCTGTACAATAGCTTCTTCAAGCATAACTGAGAGTTACTTCTAAATTACCACCTTCTATACTTTAACACAGTATCTATTCGTCTACCTAAGTAATAAATCTTCCTGAAAAAATATACCTGAAAAAGTCAGATATCTATTTTCACCTACGAATGAACAGATTCAATAATGGCGAATTATTCAATTCATTCACAGTAACACACTGAAAAGAAGTTTCCTGTATTAGTATAGATATGTGGATGATATTCTGGTATGTTTCACGAGAACGAACAGACAGTTGACAAACTTTGAAGTTCATCAATTCTCTCCACCTTTCTATCACATTCACAATGGAGATGAAACAGGACGAATCTATACATTTTTGAACTTGACAATAAAAGAAGTTAACAACAAACATGATTGTTTAATTTATCGTGAACCGGCACATACAGATATCATCATCCATAATTCGTCCACTCACTGACAAGGGTAAATGTCAGAAGCGAATTTCAATAATGAATAATAAAGCAAATAGCCGTCAACAATGATTATGATAGTGGTCTAATACATTCTTTATTATCAAAGAAGTTATAAAGACAAGTTTTGAAAGAAGTTTACCCAATTCGAAGAGAAGAGGATAAAAGTTATTGAACCTCAACCTATTTAGGCCAACCCACTACAAATATTTCAGATTTATTGCACAGCAAAGGTGTAAATACTGCTTACGAAACCTACAACAATTCAGGCATGCACATTAAGAATAACATAGATAAAAGTCCAGTTTCAGAAAAATCAGGAATGTATAAATCATCGTGTGGGACATGTCCGATGTTTTATATAGGTCAAACTGGAAGAACTTTCAAAACCCGCATAAAGGAAAAAAAATATAGTTTTCAGAACGGAAAAATAAATTCTACATATGCCAGTCATCTAATCTCAGAGCGACATGAGTTCAACCATGAATACAAACCTTCCATTTCCAGAAGAATGTTTTGAAACTTAACCTGTTAGAGAGTGTGTAAATAAACAAATTCGAAAACTCTCAACATCTCATGCACGATCAAACTGAATTGAATAATTCGGCATTATTGAATCTGTTCACACGCAGATGAAAATAGTAAGGTATATTCACAGGTAGACTTTCGAGATATCTGACTTTTTCAGGTATATTTTTTCAGGTACATTTATTACTTGGGTAGACGAATAGGTACTAGGTTATAGTATATAAGTCCCCCAAGGCTCTATTCTTAATGTATGTGCACGACACCCCCATAACTAAAAGAATTCTGCAATACGCCGACATACTATTCTATACGCATCCGCAACTAGTACCCGCATCCTACAAACAAAAGCCCAGACAATGATTGGCCACTTCGAGCAATGGTGCAACAAGTGGCGAATCAAAATAAATCCAACCAAAACATAAACGAGCCTGTTTAGACACCCAGACACCACTACCCGTCCCAAACTCAACACTACTGACCTGAATCTCAGACTTCTAGGAGAGAACCTCCAAAACTTGGGGTCCCACTTGGGGGTCACCTTCGCAAGTACCCTCAACTGGAAGACCGACCTCAGGACAAAGTCCGGAAAAGAGCAAATCTCCTGAAAGCACTGAGAGGCAAGTTCGGTAGATGCAGCAGCACGACTCTCTTGCATACATACAAAACTTCCATAAGACCGGTCGTGGACCACAAAGCCACGATCTGCTGCACACTAAACCAAAGACAAGTC
>WOGN01003100.1:0-15715 GCA_015342105.1 Leptinotarsa texana
CCGCTGTAGGTAGACCCACTGTGATTCGAAAGTGCATATAGATTATAGCGACAAGGAGTCATATTATCTGCTGCATAATTGTTCATATCTTATCCATCTAAAGGAAACTCGATGGCAATATTCAACTTGCCTCTAAATCTTTCTCCTCTAAATACGGGGAAACTTTGTGCATTTTCTTCTTTCCTTGAAACTTGAACACGTCGGTTTTTCATGTGCATCCAAAGTTTCCTCTCCAAGCACTGTGATAAACTCAATTGGCCAGTTCTTTGTGGTATGGGGAGTGACACATCCCAGAAAGGATCGCACAATGAGCACAATAAGTGCACTTCATCGTGGTTTTTAATTAACCAACGAAAGTATCTACAATCTTAGAGTTATATGTACTCAACTAAATCAGCCATGACTCTTGTACTTTTCCGCTGTTGCTCAATTTTTCGTTAATTTACGTTAAGATCGGTTTAGGTTTCTCAATAATTTTATTAACGTCATCATGTAAACCTTCTTAAAGATAACGAAGGAACTCCTGGGAGTCTTGATGCGCATGACCCATGAATTGAGGGGCAAAACTTTGAATCTGACTTTTTAAGGAGATTGTATTCACTGCTTCGTCAGATGAATCTTCTGACCACAATTCATTGATAACTTCTGCAAAACCTTTGATTGAAGCATCCTCCGTACTAGAAATATTAATATTGATATCTTTCATGTACTCATCCTTTTTCAAATATTCCAGTAACCATCTCGTATTGGATAAACATCGGAGTACACTGTTCATGAACCAGGTGTTGCCAATATCTTTCAACCCATTAAGCCCAAGGGTTTTGACTGAGGAACGTATTGCTGATCTAATTGGTGATACGTTCGTCACCGCTGTTTTTTTTTCAGTAATCACGGATGCACTGATTCTTCCCTTCAGTGGATCAACGGAATGAGGAATTTTAAGTGAAATTTCATGAAACTGAATCAGATATATTCATGGTGGTTTTTTCGAATTTTAGAGAGAAATATAATTCCAGAACTCATTTACTTTCCTCTGCATCTTCTGAGACAATTGGGAAGTGATCAATCTGCTTACTCCATTTTGCGATGCTCATAGGAAATTTTGATTTGATTTGTTAGTTCAGAAATATTTCAGCTAATTTTTGAGTAGACGGAAGAGTACCCAATATTGATGTGGCATTACCCCTTTGAATGGCGATACTGATTCTTTGAATTAAAAATGAATAGGCTCGGTTCAAACTGGTGGAATTCTTCTATCAATTTCTTTTAACAATTCAGAAGCATGAAATCCAAAAACAGCAAAGGTTTCAATAGCAACAGGAAAGAAACAATAGAAACTTGGCAAAGTGGAGTATTTCCGTAATTTAGATTTTTCTGCAATCATAGCAGCTGCACCAGTAGAATTAGACGTAGCGGCAAGGTGTGAAGCTGCAACTGTATCCACAAAGGTGAAGTCTCAAACCAGAGGTTTTCCAAATTTCCAAGGAATTAGACTCATCCCGTCTGAACGCTTTCCATCATCTCGACTAACACCAAGGGGTTCAAGAAATGAAAGAACCTCTGCAGTGGCTAGAGCTCTTTTTATAATGGAATGATGTCTTGAAAATCTGCCAGAACTGAATTTACAACTTAGGTCATGGTAGGTAACCATTTTCTTCTACAGTGGTTCCACATCTACATTTATGACTAACACAAATAATTAAAGAACCTAACCGAAGACCTATCGAAATCCTAAAAGATGCATCATCTAAGAGGGTACCCAAAGAAGCTACGAAAATAGCATTCAGCCAGGCACAAGATTCTTTGGACATAACAGCTTTGAGTCTAGCCATCTGAATATCTGAACGTTCAGCTGACTCAAGAAGTTGATTATGAACCAAATTGATCATTGGATAATCTCAGGCTTTCTGACACTTTGTATTTTCGGAAAGGGTATTTTTTGTTTGGGATAACCATTTATTATCACCATTCAAGTAATACGCATCAGAAATTTCAGACAAAGATTTGGAAAAAATGGAGTTTATCAAATGACGAGAAATGTTATAAGAGAAAAGAAATGCTGGCAGTGAGAGGGATGAGGCTAATCGAATATCTAAACCACCAGAGTTAACTGGGAGAGTAGCTCGACTCCAAGTAATATCTTCGAATTTATTAATTTTTTGTAAAGATTGGCGTAAAACAATATGGCTTTCAAAAAATAAATATATCACTTACTCTTTTTTATTTCTCCGAAAAAAACTCTCCACTATTCTGAATGAATCAGTTGGCAAAGGTTTTTCTACGTCGATAGTTCCCTCGTAAACTAATGAATACTTTCCTCCAGTGGTATTCCTCCAAAAATGGTGTTTACTATTCGGTGATACGTCGCGGCAAAAAAGAGACGTTATCGTCCAACTCCAATAAAATAGTTGGACCAAACTTGCTTGTGACCTCTCTTGCCGACAATATTTTCTAAGGTTCTCCCACAGATATATTCTTCAATTTCAATAAACTCTTTCTTTCTGTAATTGAAGTGATGTTGTTTAGTATAGATAAATCCATCTGTGAAAATAAAAATGATGGAAGCTACAAAAACAATAATATGTTTCGAAAATAAGGTGGAATCGAATTCTTGTAACTCCTTTTGACATATCCAAGTTGGATTGCATCTCAAGGTATACAATAATTTGGGGATTGCTTAACAGTATTTCAATAGATTATATGCTTTATGGGAGATTTAATTCAAATACAACATCATTAGAGAGATGAATTATTTTTTGAAATTCTTGAAGAACAGAATCTATATTACCACCAATTGAACCATCGTCTAGGTACCAACAATTAAAATTGGTGTTGATAGACGTTGTCAGTTCATTCAAAGTGAGGCAGAAAAGAGCAGGACCTAGAGGATCGCCTTGTTGAACCCCTCTCTGCGATAAGATAGTATTTTTTCCAAAGTTCAGAAATGTTGAATTTCGATAACATTGGTTGATAAAAGGAAAAAGGTGAGGAATAATTTCGTGCGTTTTTCGTAAAATTATATTTCTGTGAATCATGTTGAAGGCGTTTTTATAATCTAGTTTGATAAAAATTTGAGGAAATGGATTGGGATGCTCATTTAGAAAGAGACGTGCAGCATGTGCAACTGCTTCGCATCCCCCTGGAGTTCCAAAACCTAATTGAACAGGACCAAATAAATTTCCTAAAAAACCAGAAACATCAATAGCAATGGGGCAAATGCCAACATCTTTTTTTTAATGCTATCAAAGAGGCAGGAAGTCAAAGAAGACAGAAGCTTTTCACCTTTACAACCAGAACTTTTTGATGTCGAGTCAATTGAGGCGTCGTTCACAAGTGAATATTTTTAATATTGAAAACGGAAAAGGATTAAAATTAGGGTTATCTTGTATGCATGTCTTTTGAACATAATTCAATGTGCAGCGTGGTATTAGGCAGGAAAGTAGTTATTTTCTGGTACACATTTGCCAGAGTGTATTGGACAGGTTCGTTGGGAGGTATAAACTTTTCGAGTTTTACATTAATTTTCCAATTTGTTGGCAAAATATAAGAACACGACAAGTTACCAACTAATTAGACTCTTCAGCGGTTTATATTACGCAGTAACTTTTCAGGGTAAATTTTTTAGTTTTCCTTTCATTACTTATACTTCAGAAGATTCTCGATCAATTCAATTCTGTTCATTTTCTATATTGTCGAAGTTTATAAAACTAAAAGATAGTAACAAGTACTACTAGTTAATGAAGTTTTTATTCAAGTGCCGTACAAGTACAATCCTTCTGACTGTTGTCATTTTAATCTTATGTTCAAATTTATATTTTAAATTCTTTGAAAGACGTTTTTCGTGGAGGACTCAAATTGAAAACTTCATTGAGAAAAATTACTGCGTAATATAAACCACTGAAGTCAATAAGTTGTATTCATAAATTTTGCCTACAAACTGAAAAAAAACCAATTGAAATAAATTTAATTTCGATACCTACTTTTTCAGTGGTCGGCGTTTCGGAAAATATCTTATACTTTCATATAATTGAATCAGTAAATGTATAAATATTGAGTAGAAGTGAATTGCATTTCTATAGTACAGTAAAAAAAATAAAAAACGACGAGGATGGGATTCGAACCCACGCGGGCAGAGCCCATTGGATTAGCAGTCCAACGCCTTAACCACTCGGCCACCTCGTCATATGTTTCATACGTGTTTAGACTCATTATTGGAATCGAAACTTTATGTTAATTCAATCGATAAAAAATTCAAATTCATATCAAATTATTTTTATTTCGAATCAACCGCATAGTTATAACCATTTTTAAATATTTAAGAATTTTGAAAGAGGATGTTGAGAACAGTGCTGTTTATTGCGCAACATCATCAACGCGTCCCCAAGGTAACAAAATTCAAACAAAACAAACCACCCCTTGACAGTTAAAGAGAAAAAGGGAATGATCAAGTGGTGGTGCGTGATGTTTACCTCGTAAATTCCGAGATACATTTAGTGTTTTTACACCCCTCGAAGAACTGATGAATGGCTTGGAGGTAGGTACAAAACTATTATACTGGATGTTCTCAAGAATAAGTGTACAAAAATAAGAGGGTAGGCTCTTCTGTAGTTCTCTGTTTTCGACCGATTATTATAACCTATGGAAATACTTTCGTTGAAATTATTATTAGATGCGTTATTGGTGTAATACCCGATAAATGATAACCTAATTCTAAAAATAGCTTTCACTTTTATTGATGATATCTATTTGAAGAATAATATTTTCAGGGTATTGAAAATAGGGACTGACAAAATTGCAGACTAATTGATTTGTACCAAAAATAATACAAAACGGATTTTTTTCCATTTCTGAAGATTTACTATGTAGTTAGGTACTCATCCTTTGTAAAATATTGAATGAATAATAAAAATTGCATTATAATTTCTATAAAAGTCATAATGATTTTGGATAAGTTCTCAATAACTTAAATTGACATCTAGAATTCTCAGGGAAAAAACACTATTGCAAATCTAGTGGAAATTGCGTTATACCACAGCATCTCTTTAAACACATTCTCAAACAGCTCAACACCATTAAAACTCCTTCTAATGCAGCGTTTGGAACCTTTGGTGTAGTAATGAATGTTTTATTCCAACACCAAACCCTTATTTTGATCACTTCGGCACGTGTTTCAATCACCAAGTGATCATCATCAATAACTATAAACAAAAAGTGTATTGTATTGTACTTGAGGTGGAACGATGAAACTCTCAGGATTGATGAAAATGCTCAAAATGCACCTACCACCTGAATGGGGTTGGCCAAAGTGATATACACTGTCCACCACTCTCGATGGAACACCCCATTTTTACTGAGGACGGACATTTCCATCAGTCCTGAGAGTTTCATCGTTTCACCTCGAATATTACGGAAGATACGCGGGTGTTTCCATAAGAAGTGAGAAAAATTCGGATTTTTCAGGACTGAAATATTTGTAGGAAAAAAGTGTATTCGTAGTGAGTTGGTATTCCTGATCACGAATCTGAAGGAATTTTGAGCCTATTTTGCCCCCCAATATGTTTTACCGTAAAAAGGGGGTGGCGAGTGGCGGACAGTGTATATCACTTTGGCCAACCCCATTCAGGTTGTAAGTACATTTTGAGCATTTCCATCAGTCCTGAGACTTTCATCGTTCTACCTCGAATATTACGGAAGATACTGGGGTGTTTCCATGAGAAGTGAGACACACTGTATATAAGAATTGTCAGCTGTCAGTTTATAGTGCTGTCCACTGCCTCCTCTTCCATATTTTTTTCGATATTGATTATTTGTAGAACATTTCGCTACTTTATGTCCAAATCCGCTACGCCGCAAGCGTCGAGTGAATTCTGCTACGGTTAATAATACTGAAACAGTAAGCGTCCCTTCCCACGAGGAGCTTCATGAACTTTTCAGACGAGGACTTTGGACCTAACCTAACCTAACCGTCGAGTAAATTCCGTTATGGTAGCGGAATTCCGTCACGATTGACAATCCTGAAACAGTAAGCGCACTTTCACACGAGGAGCTTCATGGACCTTTCAGACGAGGACTTTGGATCTAACCTAACCATCAAGTAAATTCCGCTACGGTAGCGCAATTCCGTTACGGTTGACAATACTGAAACAGTAAGCGCCTTTCCCACGAGAAGCTTCATAGACCTTTCAGACGAGGACGTGGGACCTAACCTAACCTAACCATCTAGTAAATTCCGTTACTGTTGACAATACTTAAACAGTAAGCGCCCTTTCACATGAGGAGCTTAATGGATCTTTCAGACGAGGACTTTGGACCTAACCTAACCTTATCCTCGAGTAAATTCTGCTACGGTAGCGGAATTCCATTACTATTGATAAATACTGAAACAGTAAGCGCTTTTTCACACGAGGGGCTGCATGGACTTTTCAGACGAGGACTTTGGACCTAACTTAACGTACATGTCGAGTAAATTCCGATATGGTAGCGGAATTGCGTTACGGTTGACAATACTGAAACAGTAAGCGCGCTTTCACACGAGGAGCTCCATGAACCTTTCAGACGAGGACCTTTGGACCTAACCTAACCGTCGAGTAACTCCGCTACGGTAGCGGAATTTCGTTACGGTTGACAATACTGAAACAGTAAGCGCCTTTTCACAGGAGGAGCTTCATAGACCTTTCAGACAAGGACTCTGAACCTAACCTAACCATGAAGTAAATTCCGATACGGTAGCGGAATTCCCTTACGGTTGACAATACTGAAACAGTTAGCGCCCTTTCACACGGAGAGCATCATGTCTCTCGCTCCCGAGGAAGAAAAAGGAGCTCAGCTCCAAAATTCAACGAGTACGATGGAGCTTTCAGAAGAAGAGCAGGAGCCGCCACGTTTCGGGAGACGAGAGCTCTCACATCTCCTGCACCTCAAGCCAGGGAGCCACGGCTCCTCCTAAAAATGCAAAAAAATAAGTGGGAAGCTTCCACACGAGGAGTGAAAACGGCTCTTTCTAGTTGTCATACTAGTCATCTCGACAGATTACGATGTGGAGCTATAAGTCATTGCTGTCTGCAACCGACCCACTCATTCGAATAAAAGTCTCGATATGTATACTGACCGAAATGAAGTCGTAAAAAGTTGGGTGGAAGACCGCAAACGTTGGTGTTTCTGTTGTCGAAGTTTGAGTCGACGGTGGAGAAGGTATTTGACAATAGCTTGCGTGCTCAAGGAGCCAGGTACTGAAAAAGGCTTCCGGTGTGAATGGGCGGTAGGTGATAAACGCTCCCATATAGGAGCGAGGGAGGTGAAGCTCCCCATGTGGAAGAGTCCCAAGAAAGCTCTGTTGTTAGTTGCACATAAACAGTGCTACCAGTTACTTTTCATATGTGTGATTGATGACTTGTTTACTTTATGGTAATTAATGATCACTTGAATGAAATGAATAAAAATACTTTCGTGTAAATACCTCTGGTAGATTTTATTTATACGACCGGTTTCGGGTTTGACCCCATTATCAAGTATAAAACTGTTTTATTTTTATTCATTTCATTTAAATTACTTTCCAATTCTCTTCACTTGAAAATTAGGTATTTCTCATTTTTGCCAAAGTGTCATGGAAACCATTTAATTACAAAATCACTGAAGATCTTAAATTAGGGGCGAATGAAAAACTTATTGGAATGAGCTGAAGCGTTAATTTCAAATGTAACTCGTTCTTTTGAAGAAAAAGCGATTCAGTTAATATCTTTTCAAATTATTCTACCATTTTTTATAACAATATATAAATGGGTAACAGGGGACACAATTAGGGCACCGTATGGATATATCAATTGGGATATTCACTGGAAAACCTTTGTGGGACATCCCATGGACATCACAGTTGGATCTTGGTTCCAAAGTACATCCAAAATGGGACGTATTTAGGACATCTATGTATTGTTAGGAAACATGAGAGATTTGTGAATTGATCAAAAGGAATAGCTAGGCAAACGTTGTTTCCAATAACAATATCCTTTTGGTCAAACTATAATAATAATAATAATTTTGCTTAAAAAGTGGAAGTAACAGAGTACTTAAAAAAGCAAACAAATTTAAAATCATTATTTTAAAAGTACAAACATTTTGGAATAAGTAGAAGTTATGAAAATAACAATTAAATCCGTGCGTGAAGAATTAAAAAGGCGACTATAAATAAAATAAAATGAATGAATTAGTTCGACGATCTCATTACATTTGGCACTTGGTGTTTCGTATATGAATTGTTTCACCTTGATTTAGTATTTCTTTAATATGGTCAGGAATGAAATTGAATCCCTCGGGTGCTATGTAAGAAAATGATCGCTGACAAACAGAGTTGCTCATCTAAAGAACACCATAGTGGTGTCTGTGTCGGGTGCCATAAGATCTGTAGAATATCGGCGGGATTTTTCTAAAATTAACTTCTATGCATCAAATAAGACACTGAAATCGATATTTTATGTTCACAAATTAGGACTAATCGCATAGTAATATTCTTTACTACACCAAAGGTTCCAAACAGTACTTCACAAGTACCGTATAAAGAACTTGAAATTACAAATCAATGCAAGAATAAAGTTTATATTTCTATCTCTAATCTGATAATTTAGCAGCCCTTCCATCAAATCAATGCGCAAATAATTCGTGTTCAACATCCATTTAGATTGAAATAACTTCGTTACTGACCCTGACCAAGAGTCGACCCAGATTATAGCGACCATTTCGCGATTAGCTCCATGATATCGGTGAAAATTTCCATGACAAGAGCGAAAAGTCTGGACATATAAGGGGAGAGTGAAAAAGTTAATCAATGAAAATATTCCAGGAATGACTGGGGTTTCGTGAGGTGAATTTTAAATGAAGTGTAAAGCTAACAGTGTTATAAAATGATTATTTGTAAATTTTCCACATGAGTATAAATATTGCTTATGTTCCAAGTATTGTGTGAACGTACATTTGAAAAATTTCATTTGTTAACTAATCACATGCATCAGGAGATTATAGCATACATTTTTTATCATTCAATTGTTATTTCCTTGTCAGCATTTCGGCATAAAACCAATTCATTTTCAGGGCTTTGTGAAGAAATCAATTACATTATTGTCGTAACAGGATGTACAGATAAGATAAAGGACGTGTGGAAATTTTTATGAAGGGTGTCTTTGAAAAATTAACAGAAAAAATATTGACATCTGAGAGACATCTCAACGAATCCATTATTTCTAGAGAGATATCTTAATGGCTTCATGAAGAGATAGTTTTTGTTACGGATTATGAAGTTTTTGAGATATTTTTTGAAAACATCCTTGAGTTATTAGTTCTCATAGACATCTGTAATATATCTTTCAAATGCCTCTTAGACATAATATGTTTTGAAATTATCCTAAATATATAAGTAACTGAGATTTTTTTAAAGGAATTTTAGAGTAAAATGGTAATTTACGTAATAAGCCCGGAAAAAGTCCGAAGTCCAAAAAAAAATCTGTTTTTCGATGTGTTGGGTACTCTATTTTTTTAGCAACCGTGTAGAATAACGAATCAATAGGACAAATTTCTTTAAGTAATTTCTTTGTAGAACATATTTTCGAACATTTCAATTCTTATCTGAATTGAATATTTAAATTTCAACAGAAAATAGGTACTAACAGAAACCTAGTGCTTCCCATTTATAATAATATTTATATGAAAATCAAGCAATTTGTTTAGTATATCCAAATACCTTTCGTTGATTTCATCTAATTTTGTTTGTTAGGTTAGGTTAGCCAAGGCTCAAAGTGAGTGGGTCTATTCGAAGCTCCACCGCAACCCGCAGGGGTTTATCGTGGCCCACATCTATTCACACTCGACCAAATAAACCCAGCTTCTTAACGAAGCCGATAAGTTTGTATGGTGAGTGGTCATTGATGTCAGATGGTTAGAGTAGGTACAGCTCTGCCGAACTCTGAAAACCTGATTCGGTCCCCAGCGGGGCAGGCATAAAGTATGTAGTGGGCGACACACACTGTCTTCCGACAATCCGAGTCTCTGCATATGATGATTCAAATGACAGTGACCTGTACAAAGGCCTGTTAGACATCCGTACTGTAGTCCAACAACTGTTTGGTATCAAGCTTCGAATAAGCGCCTTGGAGTGAGCCAATCCTGGGAGATTCTGCTAGAAGTCCATACATCTTCTTGTCATCCTGGTGTCCAATCCTTGTTTGGCAAAGCCTAAAGCGATGTCAATGGCAGGTTCTGGTCTGATTAAGCTACTTGCAGCACCCTCCTTTGCAAAGGAGTCAGCAGCCTCATTGCCTTCCAGGCCAGTATAGCCAGGAATCCAGACCAGAGACAATCTGTTAAGTTTTCCTATCGAGGAGAGTCGTTTTTGGCAATTTACTACCAATTTAGACGGTGCTCGGTAGGAGCCGAAAGCTTCCAAGGTCACTTAACTGTCCGAGAATATTTTCATTGACTTGGGTATGAGATTGGGTCTTCCAATCTCTCCGCAGGTTGATATCTCTGTCCTGGGTCTGCGACTGAAAACACCTGCATCAGAACTAGAAGGTGTTTTTGATCTATATTTGAACCATTCGTGAGTGAATTATCTATATGTGCTTCAGTGACATTGGTTAATATAATTAGCAAATAACGTTGCTGAAGCTCGACGAATACTATGGCCTGTGTAATTTTTAGGATCTGAAATTCCCAAAAGTGTGAATACCAACAGGCTAAATCCTACATTTTCCTTTTAATGTGACTCACGAATAATCTGTTATGTGTAGTATGGGATGGGCGTAATGATAAATATTGCCTATATAACATCGGGTTTCTCGTCCAATTACAACAATATCTGGTTTGGAATCTGGTATTTTCACAAGAAACATGTCTTCTTTGTCGCTTCTTATATAGATGAATTGACATTTTGTTAGTGCTTCATGAGCGACTGCATACAGACTTGTGCACATTGCCAATTGCACAAATCAATTTAACGGGGAGTGCAACTGACTTTTGTTTGACAATGGATGTCACAGCATTCTGGAAATGACCTATGACTTTATGCCTCCAACTGTCAACTACGAACTGCCTTATAAAGTACTGTTCCCAAGTAGAGATGACTGGATCCTCCGGGAAATATTAAGAGCAGGTAGTTGTATGAGGTTGGAAGGATCCAACCTCATACACGAGTCAATAAAAACATTCTCGGTCAGTCAAGTGTCGTTGGAAGGTCTTGGCTCCTACCGAGCAACGTCTAAATTGGTAGCAAATTGTCAAAAACGACTCTCCTCGATAGGAAAACTTAACAGATTGTCTTTGGTTTGAATTCCAGGCCGTACTGGCTTGGAAGGCAATGATGCTCCTCATTTCCTTGCAAAGGAGGGGGCTGCAAGCAGCTTAATCAGAAGAGAACCCGTCATTGGCATCATTTTAGGCTTTGCTAAACACTTGGATGGCAAGAAGATTTATGGACTGTCGGAAGACAGTGTGTGTCGCCTTGTTTGGAAAATGATGAAACAGCATGGCACATACTTTTTGCCTGCTCCGCTGGGGACCGAATCACGTTTTTAGAGTTCAGCAAAGTCGTACTCTCACCATCTGACCTGAAAGGCCACTTACCATACAAACTAATCGGCTTCGTTAGCTGGGTTTATTTGGAAGAGGTGTGAGCCACAATAAACTCTTTCGGGTCGCCGTGGAGGGTCGAATAGACCCACCCACTTTGTACCTAACCTATCACAACCTTGTTCTTTTCGTTTACACGCACCGGCTTACTCATAAATTGTTGCTACCTGAAAATAAAGCAATTTGAGTTGATACTTCTGTATCCTACAATCGTAATATTTTGTTAAAATCACCTTTATCATTAGATATGTTTCATTATTTGCATCCCTAATAAATTTGTTGATCTGCTCGCTATTAAAGATTTCTGATTTCTTTATATTTCAACATTTAATTATACTTTTCAACATAGAGCACATGCCCCACAACAAGGTAGATGATTTTACAGATTTTTGCGACAAATGAGCCAAAGATGCAGTTTCTGTAATAGTTTTGTATTTCTTCGCATCCATGCATTTTGAGAAAAAATAATAAACGTTTTCAAAGAATGAAACTTTCATGGCCGGAAATACCTGTGTGGAAGGTATTTTCCGGGAAACCCTGAAAATAGTTTTCACAAAATAAACGTTTTCTTACCTGCATTTCGATTTTTAAAGCAATAATTGTGCTGTAGCAGCAGCTGCAGAAGCTGCTGCAGCAAACAAAAGTGGGATGAAACCCATTAGAAAAGGAGGGGAATATAATAAAAATGGAAGGAAAAATAAATTACCGGCGATCTGAGTTCTGGAAGTGGAAGGGGGCGAGTTTATAAGGTTGAAAAATGGTTTATCTCGTTTTCTGGCAAAAGTACAAGTTCTGTAGAAAAAAGTTAGAAGGCAAAGTTGTAGGTAAAAGATCTACAACTTTTGTACCCACAATTTTTTCACATAACCTCAAAATGTTTGTGAAAAATTCAAATAACCAAGTTTATGGTTTCGTAACACGAAGATTTTAGGATCATATTAGAAAAAATCATTGAGAATCTAAAATTTGAACAAAAAATACGTCCTACCGCAAAACTTTGGATGCAGTACTGGCAAATGGTATCATTGGTTAAAGATTTCATACGGGCTTAACGTACAGGCGAATGGAAATCATATTTAAAATGCGTGGATGGCATGCTTTTCTGCTTTCATGCAAGTGGGCACTTTATATACGCAAAATCTGCTCATCTTCATCTTCAAGACATGCGTGAGCTTAAAGACACAATAAATGATGATTATGAATTCACGAGATGCACCAAGGATTCTTTACAATTTATATTTCAAGAGATTTTCTATGACATGAATGAAATTAGAATTTAATAAATGAACTTTTTAAGTGACTAAATTTGCAGCAATCACATTTTTCGATAAAATGATACAATGAATAAAAAAAACCAATTCGAGTTTTTTTTTTCGATTTTTTGCATTTTCTGAGAGCATTTACTAAAGTAATGTATATTTTTTCACACCATCAGAATGCAGCGATTCCAACGAACAAAAAGCACATTGACTTTTTGAGAAAAGCTGAAAAAAGCGAGAATTTTAGATTATTAGGTCAAAATAAGGTGAGAAAATAAATATTTCAAATCAAATGAATTATTTGGGGATATGAAAAGGTAAGTTTTCACCATTTTTTTAAACATAAAAATTAAAAACAGAAAACTTGATTATTTTAATGTTTCACAAAAACTTTGGGGTTATGTGAGAAAATTGTTGATATAAAAGTTGTAGATTATTTTATTACCTACAACTTTGCCTACATACTTTTTTCCATTGGACTTGTCGTTTTTCTGTAAATCGATATAAACCATTTTTTTACACTCAAAGTCACCTCCTTCCACTTTTCGAACTCAGATCGCGCTTAATTAATTTTTACTTTAATTTTTATCATATTTCCCTCGTTTTCTAATGGGTTTCATCCTATTGTAATTTTTTTTTGGTTTCTAAAATTATCGACCCTTCTCTAAACTAACTATCTTTGCTGTTTTCTATAGTTCATTGCGAACAAAAAACAAAAATAGTTTTCACACAGTTTTTTTTTGTTTGTTTCTGATGGCATTTTCAATATCTCTATATCGACGTAATATTATTTGATTACTGTTTATTGTGTTCATTCTTCATGTATTATCTGATAAAAATTGAAGTTACGTATAACTAACTCTCTTCGCTCAGCAAGATGAAGTTAATGCATGACCTTGTATATTGAATTATCATTTGAAAAACCGTGAATCAAAATTGAAAATGTGCCTGTTTGGGAAATTCTCAATAATATCGTAAACTCAACTAACAACTAATTTATACATTACATCATGATAGCTCGATATTTTCATTATTTTTTCACCAATTTGGGATGAAAGTATTCTAAAAACACTTTATTGTGTGATTTTCACTAAATTAAGTCACGCCCGAGGAAGCCATTGAATGGCGAAACACGTGTTGCGTTTCTGTAAAACTATCTAGTGAAAATCACACAATAACACAATAAAGTATTTTTAGAATACGTTAGTTATGGATTTTCATCAAGTATCGGCCGATTCCATTATATATAATTTGTGATGACACTCCGAAAACTCATTAAAGAATTTAGCGAGAGTGAAAACGACAAAAATTACAAAGATATTTCTCGTCAACAGACATGACAGAAATCAAATAACACTTCGAGCGAAAAATCTGGAAATGGAAAGCGTTCGTGCAAGTTTTCCATGACATAAAGCAGGCGTCTGTTAAATGAAAGTGGAGAGAATTTCTCACGCGAACGTTCAAACAGCTTTTAATGTACTTTTACTTTATAGATTAGAGTCATATTGTGCACTATACAAGTGAATTGCTAATGAAGTCTGCAGTAGTGTTTCGTTTCGAACATTTGGGGAAGGTCCAACATGAATTTTCACAGGTAGCGCCTCTTTGGAATGTTCCATTTTGTGATTGAAATGCGCTTCTTAGAACGCTCTACCGAAATAATTTTTGTAAAAATCGCCTGTATGTATAGGTTTTTGAAATGCAACTATGAAGACAAGAAGCAAGTGACTATACTTGTTCGGATATTAATTTCATTAGTTCATTAGTTTAGAACTAATAAAATCATAATTGAAAAAGAATAGCTGGAAATAACAATTATATCAAGCAAAAAAAATCAGAAATGAAATAACAGTAAAATAAAAGAGGAATCATCAAGACTTTATTAGACCATGTTTTCGGGCTCTGCAATACGAAGGAAGGTTTCGAGAAGGAACTAGACATGATCAAAAATGATCTTCAACAGAATGGCTACTCCAAAGCGATGGTGGAACAGACTTTGGCTAAAAGACAGCAGGACCCTCGCAAGGAAGAGAAGCCGTCACAATCAGGTTTACACTTCCCAACATCAGAGGAGTATCGGAAAGGATAAGAAGAATTAAGTCAAAGTACAACATCAGAACCTGCTTTAGATCCGTAGCAGCCTCAGGAAAACTAGGCCACCAAACGCGGATTGCGATCCCTGTGAGTCCGGAAAATCCTATATCAGTAAAATTAAGAGGCCATTGAGAGTTTGGATCCATCAACATAACATCGAATTTTGATAATGAAATTCAATGATTTGCGAGCGTTGTTTTGCAATATTCAATTGTATTACATGGTGAAACAAACCTGAAAAAATATTTTCAAAGTACATTTCATTAGTTCGGACTGCCATTGTCTAATTTGATACAAATTGATTTGAAATCCCTGAAGGAATCTATAAAGAATTAAAAGATTAGCTGAAAAATAACAAATTATATTAAGCAAATACACTGAAATTATAATGAAATAAAGTACAATCAACAATCTAAAATGAACTATTAACACGAGATGAAAATTAAAAATCATTACCACGAAATCAAAATTAAAAATTCAAAGATTCCAAGCCAAGTTACTTCACGACGTTTCGATTGTTAATGTACACAATCGTCTTCGGGTGATAACTGGACTTATTCCTCCGACATCGAGTGCTTTCACGTATCTCCTCTTCCCTTTATCCGCTTCATCGGTTTTAGCGGGAGCTGACCGTTTGGCGGGAGTTGGTCGTGTTCCGCTTGATTATAGGTTTCCATATGTTGCGTATCTCTACGCTAGCTTGGCTAAATGCGTTGTTGGACAACATATATGCGGCTTTTTTGAATTTTCTC
>WOGN01003101.1:0-15712 GCA_015342105.1 Leptinotarsa texana
ATATTTGTTAATGTCACTGTTACTCCCTATTCTGTAATTGGGTTCATCCTGTAGAATAGTGTATGAAATAAATAAATAAATAATCAACAGACACTGGTCGTTTAAAAATTCAAATTGGTAAAACGCGGATTTTAAAAGTTGAGTGGCTCAAAATTTGCTAGTTTCATTTACATTCTGAATCTTGTACGGCTTCTGCTGAAAATGATTTCTTTATTGCTACAGCTATGGATTACTGGGTGCCAGCGGATGTGGAAAATCTACTTTGATGAGTAGCCTCGTTGGAATAAAAAAAGTTGATGCGGGCGAGATATGGGTCTTGGGTAAAACACCTGGAAAATGTGACATGGCTACTTTTGGAGCAAGAATAGGTTACATGCCTCAAGTTAGTAAACTTCTAGAAAATTTGGGAAATTACGGCTCAGCTTATTGCTGTTTATTCTTTCAGGAAATGGCCCTAGTTGGAGAATTCACCGTAAAAGATTCGATATATTATTTCGGAAGGATATTTCACATGAAAGACAAAGTTATAGCGCAAAGATTTCGAGAAATGCAGATCCTACTTGAGCTTCCACCTGAAGATAGGTAAAATAGACACTAAACTTGCTAGCAAAATGTATTTCAAATATCCACTTTTTAGATTTCTGAGAGATTGCAGTGGTGGTGAACAAAGAAGGGTTTCTTTTGCCGTTGCCCTCGTTCATAAACCGGAACTTTTGATCATGGATGAACCTACCGTTGGAATTGAACCTCTAATGAGATTCAGGTGAGAGTAAAGTTTCACAAGAAAATCTGATAGTTAGAAATACAGAGATCTAACAAATGGGATGAAAAGTCCCGTGCACCAGAAAGAAAATGCGTTTTTATTGTTCAAAATTAGCTATATTCATCAACGTAATCTCCATCAAGAGCAACACAATATTTCCAGCGCCAATCTAAGATTTCGATACGACTTTTGTAGAACTGTGTATCTTCTGCCTCAAAATAGGTCTCAGTTTCAGCCTAACCTCTTCATTCCAGCGACATTTCTTACTGGTCTGCGAACAGTAGTAGTCGCTGGAAGCCAAATCTAGCGAATACAGTGGATGAAAGAGCAACTCCAAGTTCAATTAATGTAGTTTCGCCATTTTTTTTAACTGGTGACATTATGCGATATCTCGATGAAACAAATGTTTTTATTTGCCATATGCGGTCGTTGCTTTGCAATTTCGGCCTTCAATAACGCTATATAATATTCACTGTTGATGGTATTTCCCTTCTCAAGATAGTCGATGAATATTACACCAAGCATATCTAAAATATCGAGGCCATAACCTTTCCAACCAAGACAGAGAACATTCTTGTTATAGGATATGGAAACACCTCTTAGAAATCACAAGGACTGAGAATATATCGATAATTTTGACCACCCACTACTTGGAAGAGTGTCGGGAAGCTGACAAGGTGAACTAGCTACTCTCCTTATTTTCTGAATTTCCTTTTGAAGATAATTTTTCAGATTGGGTTGATACGAAATGGTAAGCTTCTTGCAGAAGACTCCCCGAACGAAATACTGAGGATGTTCAACTGCAAAACGCTGGAGGAAGCATTTCTTATACTGTCCAAAAATCAAGAAAAACAAGCGACGAAAAAGTCCGATATCTGTCTGATTCACAATGAAAATATTATGGATGTGGTGTGTTATAAAAAAGATTCAGAAGAGGTATATCCTGCATCTGACGTGAGTACCATTTTTCAAAGAAAATACACTGAAAACTGATTCGAAAATATTTTCACAGCCCAGGTTAGTGAACTGAAAACAAAATAGCTGGAAAACTCTAACTCAATTTTTGAAGTTGGTATAGTCCAAGTAAACACATTTTGAAAAAACTTAACGTTTCTGGTCTTGATAAAGTACACCAGTAATTTTTATACTCCTCAACTTCTAAAGTTATACCTATACCCAAAAAGAACAAGACGAATGTTCCTTGTCACTCCACGACTACTTGAACCAACTGAAATAACCTGAACATCGAATTCATGTCTCTCCAGCTTCTTAAAAGACCGCTCCTCACATTGAACTTTTTCTCAAAGATGCATCCGCTATCAACGCTGATGTTTTAAGGGATCCACATGTCCCCAACTCTTTTTCAATTATACATCAACGCAATTCAAAATTCAATATAATTGATTTGTTGACCACTATATGTAGACTTGACTCTTATTTTCATTCAGATTCTAGATAATCAGCTGTCAATGCACTTCTTCAAAAACAATTTTGTCTCAACATAGATCTCAATAAAATTCAATGCTGAAAAAACAGAGGTATCAGTTTGCCCAAAGAAAGTAAATATTATGAAACCTCTTTGAAAATTCTGTGAATCGATTGCTATATTGGGTTCCACTAGGTTTGCAAACCTTATATTTTATTGCTGGACTGACTATTTCTATTATTTATTGTCTTTGTCCCACTTTTTCTGCATCTCTGATTTTAGACATTGGCTGGTAAAATAGGAAACAGCATCCTGAATGCGAATCGACTTTTGGCTTTGATGGACAAGAACTGGAAGCAATTCTACAGAAACCCCTTGTAAGTTTCAAACAAAACTATAACAGGCATTGCTGGTAAATTAAAACTTTTCCTCAGCAACCTGTTTTTCTTGGTGCTGCTGCCGGTAATCCAACAAGTCGTGTTCATGAAAACTCTTGGGCGAGATGTGATGAACATACCTCTGGGAATTGTTAACGACGAAATAGTTCCTGGTGGATGCTTGAATTATTCAGCAAACAGTTCAGTGATAATGTCGGGCTACCGAGAAGACCCTCCATGCCATTTTCATGGCATCAGCTGTAGGTTTTTGGAGTATTTGGATCATCCGATGATAAGCAAGGTAGAAAATCCTGTGGGATATCTTGATTCGATAGGGAATTTATTCTTCCAATCACTTTTTTCTCAGGTGTACTACGACAGAGTTGAAGACGCCCATGAGGACACAGAACGTGGTTTGATAATAGGTTTCGTGTACTTTTCAGCAAACTTCAGCGAAAGCCTTGAAAAACGGATGTGGATGGATTGGACTACGAGTGACAACGTTCTGGATTCCAGCCAGGTCAAAGTTTGGCTCGATCTGTCCAGTAAGCAACATACTGTTTCTGCGAAACAAAGGTCGTCATCCCATGATTTGTTTAGGTCTTCGTGTGGGCGGAGAGGTGCAAATGAGGCTTCAACAAATCTTTCTACAGTTTCAGAAGTCTCTTTACATCGATTGTGGGTTACATGAAAAATTGAGTGGGGTGCCTTTGAATATGGATTTCATTCACGGGTGGAAAGGAGAGGAGCAAATAGTGAATATGCTACCCAGTGGACTGGTAACGTAAGTCAAACAACTCTTGCAATGAGAGTTCTCAATAACTGATTTCGATGGATTCAGTCCCAATTTTTTTTTGACACCAAGCACATGCATGTAATTGTGTTATCCGCATTTGCTGTAGAAGTTTCACATTCTAATTTTTCAAATATGTTCATGACTCCCTCTCTCTCTCTACTGAAGGCTCTCGTGGTAATTTATTATCGCGAATGCTCTCTTTTATGAACTCTAGAACGATTTCTGGTTCCTCGAGGCTCCGTTTTGGGACCGCCAATATTTCTTTTATAAAGCAATGGCTCAGCTGCTTTATGACCATGAATTGTGTGATACACAATCTTCACAATATACTTCACATCTCATCAAAGACATTTGAACAAAACATTCAAAAATCTGAAATCAAATTAAGTCTGATGACTGTATCAGGTTAGACACATATGTACACTCTCTCCCATCGTACCTACACAGTAGGTTATAGTCGTTATAGTGGTCCAGCTGCTATGTCCATCGTGCTATTAGCCGGGAAAATATTTGTTTCTCGACGTGTATTCACCAGAATCTAGGCAAGTAGGGAGAGATGAATGTTTCAAACTACTTATTTTTTAATATATAAATCCTTCTATAAACGTTATTGTACACTGATTAGAAATGTATAATATCCTTTTGTACAGTATTCTTTCATATTCTAGAACAATATTCTTTCTGGGTGCCGTCATGACTTCGCACGTGGTGGTTAAAGAAAGACAGGAAGGGATCTGGGATCGATCTATAGTAGCTGGAGTAACTTCGTTGGAAATCCTCACCACTCATTTCATCTTGTTGGGTTCTTTATCCATCATCCAAACACTCGGTATGTTCCTTGTGACGTATATAATATACCAGCAGGAGTACGTCGGGAGTTTAATCCTCATGATGATCATAGTTTACTTGCAAGCAATAGGTGGGATGAGTCTTGGTAAGTGGGTACATTTTATTTTAGATGTATGTATTGAAAACATATTCGTGCAACAAATGAATCTAAGAGGCCTTGTTTGATAGTTTTGGATCGTGTTTTCACGAAGCTCACATAATCTGAAATATGGCGATTACGAGCTGTGGTCTGATTTTTGTTTTCCAGGGTTTCTGGTGTCTGTTGTTTCCACTGATCATACAATGGCGACAATTTCCGTTTCGGGCATTTTCTTTCCCATGATGATGTTAAACGGTAGGTTACAGCTGAATAAGTAATTTCAGAAATGAAAAATTGTCTTCTCGTTTCTTGTCTTTTTCAGGTCTACTCTGGCCCATTCAAGGAATGCCCTACATTCTGGCTTCCATTGCGAGGTGCCTCCCATTCACTCTCGCAACAGAATCATTGAGGAACGTCTCCAAGAAAGGATGGCCCTTAAGCGATTTCAAAGTGTTCAACGGTATCATAATCAGCACTGTGTGGACCATAGTGTTCGGCCTTTTCAGTGTGTATTTGATGAGGAAGAAGTCTTGAATTGTTTATTCAATTCACTCCAGTAAATTAAGAATGAATTAATACGAGTTTTTGTTGATTAAATCTCTTTCCTTCTCAAGTAACTTTTTGCTTTTTTCGGAGAAAATTTGAAAATATAGATATTGCTGATAACGTACCCAGAAGAACGCACCCGTAGGATATTATATCCAACATTTATTATCATTTTTGAAAATATTTATGCTATAACGCCATCTCTTGGTTAATAGCCACTCTAAACTTAAGCATGTGCTCTCTAGCTAAAAACCACAAAATCACAGGTTCCTTTTTATACGGTCGACTCAGAGCCTTGAGCTTCCCTCCACGAGATGGCGTCAATTTTTTTTGAGTAAAAAAAGGGATGCTTCAGAATGCACACAGCAAGATTTGGACATTGTATAAGCCGAGAATACCTACTAAGGATCCATAGACAATTCCACTCAAGTTTAAAAAAACTATATATTGGCAAGGATGGCCTTTGAGCGATTTCAAAGTGTTCAACGGTATAATAATCAGCACTGTGTGGACCATGTGTTCGGCCTTTTCAGTGTGTATTCGATGAGGAAGCGGTCTTGAATTGTTTATTTCATTCACTTGAGTAAATTAAGAATGAATTAATATGAGTTTTTGTTGATTAAATCTCTTTCCTTCTCAAGTAATTTTTTGCTTTTTTCGGAGAAAATTTAAAAATATAGATATTGCTGATAAAGTACCCAGAAGAACGCAACTGTATGATGTTATATTCATTTATTTTCATTTTTGAAAATATTTATGCTATAACGCCATCTCTTAGTCAATAGCCACTTTAAACTTACGCATGTGCTCTCTATCTAAAAACCGCAAAATCACAGGTTCCTTTTTATACGGTCAACTCAAAGCCTTGAGCTTTCCTCCACGAGATGGCGCCATTTTTTTAAGAAAAATAGATTCGCTTCAGAAAGCACACACAGCAAGATTTGAACATTGTATAAGGATCCTTAGACAATGATTTGGAGGTCCAGTATTCAAATATGCAATGGGTTTCTATCTATATTTAGGAATTCATGAAATATTCTGTGAAAGTGACCTGTTTGTTATTTTGCGTGTACGATAGAAAGATTTTTGTAATGAATACTAGATTATTGAAAATGAAAATATTGCGTTTCTTTCTAGAAAAGCAAAGTTTCAACGGTATCTACAACAAACTTTGCAATTTTTACAATTTTAGTTGATTCAAGCTAGTATAACCATTGTCTGAAGAGTTATAGACAATGGTAGGTATACCTCATTATCTTTATACTGTGATTCAAGAAATACTTTTCTTTTTTCAGGAAAATTACAAATACAGAAATCATTAAATATTCACACGGAAACAAATACCAACATACAAAATCTGAAACTAGATTCGGTTTTGTTTTAATTTTAAAAAAATATCAAATTACTTCTATTTTTGAAATGATTATAATTTCGGCAGTGGCACCATCTAGTAGCGTATTACAACGACTCTCTAGTTTCCAAACATAAATCACAGGTTTCCAATTAATGGTTAGTCCTAAAATTCAGCTGCTTATAACGAGATGGCGTCATCAACAAAATATAGATTTTTTTCATCTGGAATCGTACACACACAAGATTTCAAGTGCAGACTATATCATTTCAAAAATTTCTTGAAAACTAATGAGAAGCGTATAAATATGTAACAAACAAAAAGAAATAGTGACTCTTTACAATTTTATGAAATAAAATTCCTCTCAAGTTTATAAAAACTATATATTGGCAAGGGTGGCCTGTAAGCGATTTCAAAGTGTTCAACGGTATCATAATCAGCACTGTGTGGACCATAGTGTTCTGCCTTTTCAGTGTGTATTTGATGAGGAAGCGGTCTTAAATTGTTTATTTCATTCACTTGAGTAAATTAAGAATGAATTAATATGAGTTTTTGTTGATTACATCTCTTTCCTTTCAGTTATTTTGCGTGTACGATAGATTTTTTTAATGAATAGTAGATTATTGAAAAGGAAAATATTGCGTTTCTTTCTAGAAAAGTGAAGCTTCAACGGTATCGACAAGAAACTTTGCAATTTTTACAATTTTGTTGATTCAAGCTAGTATAACCATTGTCTGAAGAGTTACAGACAATAGTAGGTATAACTCATTATGAATATAACTGGAGTTTTTTCCCAACACCCAATCGTTATTTTTGACAACTTGATACGTGTTTCGATCACCAAATGATCATCTTCAAAGAGGAAGATTAAAGATTAATCTTCCTCTTACACATACAACATAACAACAACAGTGCATCATAACTCATTATCTTTACACTTTGATTCAAGAAATACTCTTCTTTCTTCAGGAAAATTACAAATACAGAAATCATTAAATATTCACACGGAAAAAAGTAACAACATGCAAAATCTGAAACCAGATTCACTTTTGTTATAATTTCAAAATTATCAAATTATTTCTATTTTTGAAAAGATTGTAATTTCGATAGTAGCGCCATCTATTGGCGAGTTACGACAACTCTCTAGTTTCAAACCGTAAATCACAGGTTTCAAATTAATGGTTACTCCTAAAATTCAGCTCCTCGTAACGAGATGGCGCTATCAACAAAATATAGATTTTTTTTTCATTTGGAATCGTACAAATACAAGATTTCAAGTGCAGAATATACCATTTCAAAAATTTCTTGAAAACTAATGAGAAGCTTATAAATATGTAACAAACGGAAAGAAATAGTGACTCTTTGTAATTTTATGAAATAAAATTCCTCTCAAGTTTATAAAAACTATATATTTTTCAAAAACTTGAATAGTTCAATAACAACAAATACTCATTTAATGGATTTTTGTAATATAATAAACATATATGTGATGAATAAGGATAATAAAATATTTTGTTCTACGTTTTCCTCTTCTTCTTTCCTTTGGTAAACTTTTTCGCTTCCTTCAACAACCTTTTTCTCTCTTGGCTCTCTTCATCCACGGCTTGGGAATCTTCCCAATCCGTGGTGTCATCACTGTTATCACCTTCAGACAGTTCAAAGTCGTCGCTGCTGGCATCATTCAAGAAAGGGTCGTCGTAATCGTAGTCATCTTCTGGAGTTTCGTTGAACTTCACCTTCTGGGCAGCCTTTCTCTTCTTCCTCCTTCCAGTATCTTCATCATCATCATCTTTATTGTTATGTTCACTATCAGAAGCACTCTCACTTTTCCTCTGGGGTGGCTGCTTTGGTGATGCGACAGGAACAGGCTTTTTGATTGAAGGCGGGGCAGAGTGTTTGTATACCCGTCTATGGTCCACGTTGGTTCGGTAACAAGCAGAGCCGAAGGGGCATGAAGGACGATCATCCGCAGGGTCACTGTCATAGTCGTCATCACCAGGATGACTGATGGCAGCTCGATGTGCTGGATTTTTTCTGTAACAGTTAGCTCCATACCAACAACGGTCTCTTCGGACTTTTGGTTTGACGGTACTGATGCTGGGTTCATCATGATTTGTACTTTCACCATCTGAATCACTATGGGTTTTAGTAGTGTCAACATCTTCCATTATTGACGGTTTTTCTAGTTTAGCTGAAGCTTTCTCTGACTCTTCTCCGGCATCAGAATAGTCTTCTTTTAGTTGACCCACCGCTTCACTACCATTTTCCCCTTCAGCCGACTCTTCGGCCAGAGCTGAATCAGTTTCTTCAGTTTTTCTCGTGAGAAGCTCTGAAAAGTCCATGCTATCATTCGAGTTATCCTCAGCAGCAATGTTTTTTGTATTGGTACCAAAATCCTGCTCTACGATATTTTCCAGATTGCTCAACAGCAGAGAAGGATTTATTTTGGCTTCTTCTGCATGTAGTGATGTATTTAGTAATAGACTGACATTTCGTAAGCAAGATGAATTGGGCGCCTCAATTTCTTTAGTTGTGTTAGCCTTACACACCTTTTCAAACTCCTGGAGAATTTCCGTCCTGGTGGGTTCAGAATTGACCCCTTCCGATGACAACCTCACCTTGAACCAGTAGGAGTCTGCGAGCAGAGCGAATTGGTCACCATCATTTAAGGTAACGCTTTCATCCTTTTTCAGGAGAACTATGCAATTTCCTTTGGCCGCTTTGTAAAAACAAGGGTTAACGTGAAGAGATTTCAGAATGACTGCTTCATCTGTGATTATTAATATAGCGTGCTGCCTGGATACTCTTTTGTCAGTGCATTTCAATATTCCATCTCTTCCTATGTGATGCTCTCCATTCCGGAGCGAAGATACAGCCTTAGTTTGGTTTACATCTTCGAGTTTGTAAATATTCAGCAATGTCATTATAAAGCAGCAAGAAAAATGTAAAATTTAAAAATGAAGACTGAATCATGAGTGTATAACAGACTGAAGTAAGAGTAAAGTATCTAGAATTTTCATTGTCAACAAACAAAAAATCACAACAAACAGAAAATGAAATTAGAATGGGGTAAGTGAGGTTATGTTTTGGAAACATAAATTTATAGTAAGCTGTAAGTTATGGAAACAAAATGTCATTACGACTAGTGACAGATAGATGGCAGAGCTATTTTTTTATCAGTGCTAGATACAGTTCGGAACTTAAATTAGGTGCGTTCGGTTATTCGAGATGATCACGGAGCAGACAATACCTAGATGTTTGAATTCGAACATCTGACTCAGGAAACCATTTATTATTACTATAAAAAAAAAAACATGACCATGAGTTTCCAAATATTAGTTGTCAAAGTTACGATAATTGAGAATGAAATTCGACTCAGCCATTGCTGAGACTTCAAGATATAACCTTCGTCCTCGCTGTCAACGTATATACCACTACCACTGAAGTGTCTGTCGCAGTAGCAACGAAATGTTTTGTACTTTTGATTCCATCCGAGTACGGTCTAAGATCTCGAATTTTGTTCTCTTGTACCCTGGAATAGTGTACTGAAAACTTCACTTTGATAGAAATATATATTTTTTTGTGTTTTGTGCATTTAACTGACACTCATTTGTGAGATTTTTCAGTAATAATTTAGTGGCAATCTTACAATAAAGTGAATACGTCAAGTTAGGAGTTTTTTCACTCTTCTATAGAAACAATCATATTTCACGTTCTGTGGTCATTTTTGACGTGTCTCATTTTTGAAACTTATAAAAATTGCGCACGTTTTCAACATTGACATGATAATATGGACTGCGGATCATACGTCAAACATTGTTACGTGTCTGACGTAAAGCACGTAGATGCCAACATGTCTATTTCTCCATCTTTTTCAGCAGTTGAAGTCAATTCTTGCTGGAAGGCCACAACAAAGGCACGTATGCTTTGTTCGTCACAAATATGAGAAGCTCACTTTTCAGCGTGGCAAGAATACGGGTTTTTGTAGTATGTAGGTTCGCAGAGAAGTAATCTGTGATGCTAAGAATAAGTTTGATTAAGAAGGATTTTATTTTAGACATTTACAGTATGAAGACTTCTACAAACTCATTCTTAGGTCAGCGTCAGGATGAACTATGAAGTCGCTACACATGAACCAAAATTCCGCTACACTACTTCATATTTCACTACGCTTGCGTATCTTACGCATTCGGTTTGCGCATGCACCCTATCCAAACTTAAATATCACAAAACTTACAATTTGTAGTTTGTGTACTGTTCAGATACCATAAAACTGAACTGTCCTAATGTCAGGAATCAGGATCATGCCGATTTTCAACCGTGCAACTCAGTAGATGGTACCTAATTTTCTAAATTTACAGCAGTTAATATTGAAAGCTGCTTTCTCGACCAAGTATTTCTTAGCTTGAAATAATGATTTTGAAAAGTAAAAATTAATACCAATTTATTCACGTACGTATAGTCACACTGAGATCTTGAACGATCATTCGCGACAGGAATAACCGTCCTTTCGAGTTGGAATCAGGCAACCAATGCTGAGAAAAAGTTTATTTTCGAAACTTTTTGTATTTTTTGAACATGTGCCATTCCCGTCAATTTCAACTACGGTAGCTCTTTCGCTCGAGCTACAATCAGATGAAGTATCTTCCATTTTCACTGTAATTTATTCCTTATAATTCCAAGATATTTAAGGTTATATGGTTTATGATAGTAATGCAAACATCCAAAATATTCTTCTTCTCTTTCATCATATAATGGCTTCAGCTATTAAGACGTATTGACAATTATTATTCAAGTGTCAGCTGTTAGCCTCTTCTTCTTCCATAGTTTTTTCAATACTGATTATTTGTATAAAATTCCTCTACTTCATGTTCAAATCCGCTACCGTCCAGAATTCACCTAGGGTTGGCAACTTTGGTCAGCGTCTGCAGGAAGACTCCTACAGAGAAGGACTTTTCCTATATTTAATATAAATTTTCACAATTGAATGAATACGAAAAAAGCTCTTATTTGCAATATTTCAGAGCACTTGAAGATCTGCCTGAATATCCGTTGAAAAAAAAACAGTCCATACTTTTGAAAATACTTTATTTAACATAACCGTTCAATTTTCATATACCAAATATTAGAACAAAAACAAACATTTAATAGCAGATCACATCAATAATAAATGAAAACCTTAATGTCTACTCTGGATTGCAAGAGGGCGTCTAAAAATAAAGGAAGTTTGATATTATATACTCCTATTCATAAAAAACAAAGTCAGTATTTACGCGCACATACGTGTTCAGCTGCTCGCTCGTCACCGTCGTTAACTCCTACGCGATCATAACCTCAAAACACGATGTACAGGGTGTTGCGCGGATCGCTTCCGAAGCCCAACTCCCTGTATCGCGAACGGAAAAAACCGATAATTTAAACAAGAAAAACGGAATGTACAGGGTGGTTCGCCTGAATTTTGAAATCGACAACAGAAAGTGCAAAATTCGAACTGTGAGCGTGTCGTTGAATGTTTCTTCAAGCGCAAATTGTCTGCAGAAAATTATGTGACACTAGTCTTATTTCTTTTCATCCCGGGCTTTGAAATTAAAAAAATACCAAAGAAGTGGCTGTTGCCTTTTATAAACAGCCAAGTTTTTGAAGTGTCTTTCTGAAACAAAAATACTGAAAAAAGTATTTTCATTAAGCGTGAAAGTAGTATGTTTCAGTCGGCACCAGTAAAATTATTTTAGTACATAATAATTGGACTGTATTTTTTGCTAGTTCTCAAGAATATGTGCAACATGAAACAGTGTAAAGGGTTTAAAAAAATCTGTGAAAATTCATGATTCGGGAAAAATATGAATTTTCAAAATGTGAAACGTCAATACTTTTTATATTCATAGTTGAGTTGAGAACGTTTATGATGAAATGTCAAACAACACTTTGATTCATCATATAACGCGCATCGAGAATAGTATTGCAGTTTTGGTTTTGAGAAAAGTGCTCGTTTTAGATTTATTCCACGCCAGAGGTTTTACCTTTCATTTCCATAATTTTGTTTATTCGACAGTAAAAAATTGTATATTTGAAAAAAAAAATTTCTATGTTTGAGACATACAATTTGAAATTTTTTGTACATTCTGTACGACCCAAATCAAGAAAAGCAAACTTTTACTATCTCAAATATGTCAGGGAAAAATCTGCATATTTTTTTCTCAAACTCAAAAGGAAACCTCCGGAATTAAAAAACCGAGAACAAATACTTCCAACAGACTGTTCAAATATAGAAAAAAAGACAAGGTTTCCCTATAATCAATTCCTCTTCTACTATAACAGAAAATCTGAAATCCTTTTTCAACAAAAACCTACACTATGAAAAGTTCGAGATTCATTTAGATTGTCACATTTTCGAGCAAATAAATAGTTCAATTCAACAAATGACACATCAATCAAGGTTTCAAATGTTAACTTCTTGGAAAACTGTTTTCCTACATTTTCATAATAAACAAAGTTTTACAAAAAACAAAAAAGATATCGGAAACCATATCGGACAAATATTTCATTTGGAGCGTAGACATTTCTTCCGAATTGGCCTCTGCTTTTTGTCAATAGCATTAATTGCCACGTCAATTATTCTCTAAAACGCCTTTCAAACAACAAATAAAACTAAAAAACAGACGAACATCCACTATATATGACAATTGACACTAATGACAGATGCACAGTGTAGCCAACTGTAAAAAAAAGTGTGCTCCGGCCTTGAAACATTGGGGCAACGCTTCTTTGAAACTTTGACATTGAAAAAAAAAACCTGCTCAGATATGCCGGGATATTTCAGGAAATGTTCTCACCAATAAAATGAACGCAAAGCTCATCCGGCTCCGAGTCTCATCAAAATTCTTATAAACAAACCACCTTCACGTTTCAGCATCGTAATTTTGAGGTTAAGAATCTCAGCCATTCGAACGAGGGGGAAGGAAAACGGTCTGCTTCAGATACGGAAACCTATGTACAGGGGCGTCGGGGTGGGGTGGGGCAATTTTCATGCGGTAACTTGAGAATCGGTATCACTCTGAGGTAGCGAGTAAGGTTTCTGCCTGCGTAGGCGGCGGCGCTCCCGCCTCTTGCCCATCACGAGCCGCAGGTGTTCGAGCTTGCCGCGCGTTCGCAGGTTCTGGTCTTCGATGGTGCTCGGGTCGACTAATGACATCGGCTCAGCCTCACACATCGGCTCGGGCTCGGAGATCGGCACGTCAGGTCGCTCGTCGGGGCTGGCCGAGTCGCTCGATTCTGAACCTGTGTTAAAATGTCGACTTTTAATTGAATAATTGAAATAGGCGACTCGTACGAACATATAGAAAAATGTTGACTTTTAATTGAAATAATATGGCCGAAGCGCTACTAGCCTGTAAAAAATGTCGACTCTTAATTGAAATAGTTGATGCTTTGGTCAAAACAGTCGACTCGTACGAACATTGTGGACAGTATGAAAAAAATGCTACGAGACTGTAAAAATGTGACTTTTAATTAGAATTGTTGATGCTATAGTTAAAACAGTTGACTCGTACGAACCTGTGAAAAAATATCGACTTTTTATTAAAATTGTGGATAGTATGATCAAAGTGCTACAAGCCTGTAAAAAATGTCGACTTTTATTTAGAATAGTTGATGCTACTATCCTAGCGCTTGAGTCGTATGAACCTGTAAACAATGCCGACTTTTAATTGAAATAGTATGGCTGAAACGCTACGAACCAGTAAAAAATGTCAACTTTTAATTAGAATAGTTGATGCCATGGTCGAGGCACTTGACTCGTACGAACTAGTAAAAAAATGTTGACTTTAAATTAAAATAGTGGATAGTATGATCAAAGCGCTACGAGCCTGAAAAAAAATGCCGACTTTTAATTGAAATTGTGGAAAGTATGGCCGAGGCGCTCAACTCTTACAAACCCGTAAAAAAAGTCGACTGTTAATTAGAATAGTGGATACTATGAGGGAAACACTAGCAGAATACAATCTTCACTATTATCATATGGTAAGAATTGTCAATTCTACATCCTATCTTCTTCACTCAGCATCTGGTATACCACAGGGACATTCAGATCAGGTCTGGAGACTTTGAAGACCACTCTGTCGACCCTCAACTACCGAAACACCTCTTCAGAAAATAAGAGCAAATGGTTTTTGTATGACAAATTTCTTAACTGAAACAATTACTCACCATTGAGATGGACCCTGCGGATTTCCGGCACCGTACAGAGGAGATCATTGAGAATGTGAACGATTGTCGAGATGTCGCGGCGAGGTCGACCCTTCCGGTCTTGTAAGGCTGGGTTGAGGGACCCGCTAAACGTTCCCGAATAGATGCCATCCTTTCGTACTGAAAACGAGAAAGGACATTACCAGTACTGAAAAACTAACGAAAGACATATATCATATATTTAGAAAATACAGGTTAACAACGAAGGACCAGAATTGGGTCCGTTACTATACATATATGTATATAAATTAGGTTCTAGTTTGAATTGTTACTAAAGTGTTTATTACTGAATAAGCTTATAAAAAGTGCTTGGAAGTTACAAAAAGAAAACTTTCAATCAGTTGGATATCAATATACGAGGTCTGTTGAAAAAATAAGGTAATTTTTCATTTTCCTCAAAAAATATTCACTTATCCATTGATTTCTATTTTGTTCTTTCTAAAGTAGTCCCTTCAGATTGTGAAAGCGTTTTTTCCAATCCATTTTAAAAAGCTCAATTAGCCTAATGAAACTATGATAAAACATAACCTTTTTCGAACCTTGATTTTTTTTATTAAAAGTCGTATGCCACTGTCAATATTTCGAGTGTTTTCGAGCACTTCCACTTTTTAAACAAAATTTGACGCAAATTCTTTGATCCATTTTTTTAATACCAGATAATCGCCAAACAAGCCAAACCCTTCACTAACAAATGTTCGAAACAAATGTACCAACATAAAAAAAATATGGTAAACTTAGCCACAATTTACCCAACTTCCTAACATTCACTATATGCAACATCCTCATGCATAGACTCGAATTGTAATACCCCTGCATACAGCGTGACTCACAGTCGATGGTAGGTTAGACGTTTCTGGAAAAAGCAAAGCACGATTTTTCTGAAAATTTCACCTCTCACATTTCCTTACCTGTTCTATCGATCTAAAATATTTTCAGCATTGCGGCGTTGCCTCTTCCATCAAAAAGTCCTAGCAACTTAATTTTTTTAAATGGAACACCCCTTATATTAATACATTTTTGGAATTGCTTATTCAAACGAAATTCTTATGAAATTATTTATTATACATGGACAGTGTGATCAAATCATTGCCAGAACTTGTAGAAAATTCAACCAAATATATCCTGAAATAACACAATGAAAGAGAGGAAGTTTGTAAGATTACAAAATAATTTCCTTAACTATGGCTCCATGTTAAAAGCGCCTTCAACATTACTAAAACCTGTTACTTCAAGTGAGGACAATACTGTTAACGTTTTGGCATATTTTTATGCATATCCAGA